>PNEQ01053545.1:6891-86876 GCA_003012365.1 Medauroidea extradentata
GCGGAACGAGCGACAAAGAAGTACAATCGGCCTTTGCGTTCGGCAGCGTTCGACATCCGTCTCTCTCCTACTTGAGTGAGCGATGCGTCTGCGTGGAGTAAAAACTATTAAATTGTAAAAAAAAAAAATTGACATAATTGTATTTATGCGTACAAATAAATATAACTTGATCAATTTCATTGTGATTTCCAATTACTTCTTTCTCTATATACATCCAAATCTATTAAACAAATGAAATTAAAATTCTCTTTTGAAAAATGATACCATTCCATCAGTATTTTCTTAAGACGTTGTCACGTTCAACTATCGTCAGTAAACCGACTTTACAGACAACCAATTTTTTTTTATTAAGTTGCGTATTATTTTTTTTTTTGAAAACAAACCATTATATGTTTTCAATTAGGCTACTAAATTTTTCATCATGTTTATGTGTCGGTGATGTGTTATCAATAGAGGCCGGAAAATTTCGCGGATTCAGTGAACTGCAGGCTAGACAACATTGTCCTATGCACACTCAAGCCCCATATATTCGTTCATTGTCTGTTGTTCCACTGAGTAGCAGCTAGTGGACAAATTGTCAGGGCTTGAGTATGCACAGGTAGAGACCTGAACATTTTGCGTTTTCTTTTGGGCGCAAGCTAGAATTCAAGCAACTATAGGTCTTATCACGTTCACAGTTGGCCGTTGACTTACTCGACACTTCCTGGAAGTAGCTGAGCCAATAATAAAACTGTAACTGAATACAGGCCCATTTAACAGTGTCAGCGAGCAGCTAATAAACAGCTGCTGTCTGCACGATTTCACATATAGTCTTGGAAGCTAACCTACAGGTCAGTGAACCCGCGAATTTTTCCAGTCTCTGCGCATAGGATAGTGGAGTCTAACATGCAGGTAATTTAATTCGCGAAATTTTTCTGTCCCTAACGATCGGTGCAAGAATAGTTATTCTAAGTCAGTAACAAGTTTGTTGCACAGAAAATTATACGAAATATTTAGTGAGTTTTCTCAACGACAGCTACTCTCTTAACTCAGTTGCATGCGTCCTACATTTTTCGTTCTAAGGAGCTTTCCTACATAGCAGAAACCTGAACATCGGCCTAAAGACATCCTACTTTGAGCGACAGCTGGGCGTGTTCTCCTTTGAGAAGGCGCCCTGAGGATTGTAAACCAAGAGATAACACTGATTGTAGAGGAGTGTCTGTGAGTGTAGAAGAGAAAAAGGAACGGAAAATAAAACACGCTTAGTTTTTAGTCGGTTACTTCACAAACAAATAAGTTACTGAAAGGTTTTATACAGGCGTGTATCTAGGTAATATAGTTACATTATTTGTTTAATATAAGATTATGTATTGTAAATAAATGGCGCCATATTTCAATAATTCTCTGAAATCTCAATTTTTGTTTTATAATTGTGTTGATATTCCAGTATCATAACTTCGATTCTAGTAACAAAGATACGAGTTTTGTCTTTACTTAAAAAAAAGTATTATTGTCGTAGGTATAGCCTATTATTATTTGAGAAATATGAATAAACCAGTCGTCATGAAATGGCGTTAATTCGTTAACTTATAGGGACGCTCCTTAAATATTGCAAGTATTTTCATAGCAGAAAATGTTCTACTTTTAATCCGTTTTAAAAATGTAGTTTGTCAACTACTGTATTTAAGTAATTATTTTCTGCTTTGTAGTTTTGTGTATATGAAATTGCAACTAGCTAATACTGCATCACAGAATAAATAAGTAATACTTGACTGTGGCTGCATTGCCATCCTGTTCTGAGCTATGTTTAAAGCTTATGTATCTAGCTCATCGGGAAGTTAGTTTGAAATCGGTTGCAAAATGTGTACCGAACAGAAAAACAGACAGACAGCCAGCCAAGAAAGGGAGTTAATTAAAACGCTGTAAAAGAACTGTTAAGTACAAAAAAATGCACACCAGTTAGTGTAACGATGCACGTTGCCTCTATGGACCAAAAGAGATATGTTAAATAAAACTGTAAAGAGCTCCCTTTTAAGTTCCAAATCAAAGGAAATTAATTTAATTTTTTTTAAAGGTTAGTGATTTTTCAACATGCGCCGTGACATTCGTTGGCAATTGATTTAATTTGTTTTGCGGCACAGGACGATGGTAAAAAATGTGTTGTGCGTGTTATTTTTTCCCAGTTCGCTACTCGAGGGCATTGATCTGCCGCTAATAATGCTTTCCAAGGGCGACATTTAAAATTTCTAATTAAGAGCAAATTGATATCGCAAACGAGCGTGGATAGTCTGGATGTAAAACAGGTTTTTTTTTCGGGTGGGGAGAGGGGAGGGAGAACTTTTTTTGCAGCCTGTAATTAAATGAGTTGCGGATTGAATATCCAGATCTGAGAGTTGAGCCAATATTTGGCGAATACGCCGTTTCGTCGAAAAATAATGATTGGAATTGCAGAGGCGAATGTTCCGCATTATTATTATTACCTGCTAAACATTTTTTTTATCACCGAGTCGGCAAAAGCTTAGATAAACACAGTGAAGTTTAATAAATGAATATAGTCGAGTGCGGTAGTAATTCGTTGCTTAAAATAATCCAGCTGATAAGTCACTTTAATGTTACTTCGAAAAAAATTAAATTGTCACTAATTAAAAAAATTGATACGTAATGGTTTGTAGATAAAAATTGTAGACGCGTAGCAAGTAAAGGTCTTTTAAAACAATTCCCAGAAGAAATCCTGAAACATGTGTGCACGCGTGTTCTGTTTGCTTGGAAACAAATGAAAATTATACAAAATAATTGGAAGTAGTTTTATAAGGATTGTAATTTATTTACATTCATACACACATGTATGTCCAGAAGCTACCTCATAGTAAGCACACTACGCCAATTCTGCGCTAAGTTGGAGACGAAAATGTGAGTGTCAAACTGTTGTACGACATTTACGTGCACGATGTGGCAACACTGCACGGAGAGTATGTAAACCTCTTGCGCTCGACGTCCATTGTTTTGTGTATTACGTCAAGTAAACATAGAATCATGTTTGGGCTGCTCGGGGTTTAAACCTGCACCCATGATACGATGATATGATAAGTAATATGTGTATGGACCGCAAGAGGGGACTAACTACACTGCTCACACACGCACAGATATATCTATACACATATATATCCGCGTGTGTTTTAGACTTCTCACTGAAAGTTCGATTATCGTTTAGTTTCCAAGATATTTCATGATCGTAACATCGCTTAAGCGTCTCCCACTCATGTAGCAGCAATCTAAAAAATAGTTTGTAAATTTACCAGACCGGCGTATAGAAGCGCTAAGACAGTAGGTATGGTAGAATAGTTTCCCAGACATCCATGGCAACACTCCTAAACCTAATTATAAAACAGTCAAATGTATACTGAAGTTACCAAACTTGTATTGCAACAAGTGTAAAGGTTTGCATATTTACAAGGCGGAAATATGGTAACTCTCCCACACTGCGTCTGGGATAATAACTTCCTAAATGTTGAAGAAGTTTTTTTTACAGTAGTGTTAAATAACTGAGGGGCTCTGATTCATAGTGGTGTAAATCACAAACATTTAGCACAGCACGTTTTTATTTATATTATTTTTTTAACAAATATTTTACTTTTAACTGAACATCTGAATACTATGTGAGTATCGCAAGAATAAACGGCATTTCGCGTGTGATTACAAAGTATTGTTTACGAGAAAACTATTTTAACTGACTTACACCACTGTAAATCTAAGACCCTCAATTGTTTCGCAATTAAATATTGAAATCAATTTCTGAAATTATGTTTATTAGTTGTTTAAAAAAAATGCACTCATTTTGAGATAGCGAACGTAATTGGGAATAATTTTTTTCTTAAAACTGGAGTAAATTTAGAGGGCACTTAACTATTTACACGAGGCTCTTATGAAAATTCACTTGCCGGAGTAGGGTAGGTTATCTCAGTCATAGGACCAAGTTTTAATAACTGCCAGAAATACTGTTCGAGGTTTTAAAATGACGAGCATAAAAAAAGCTTACTGTCTACATGGTAAATATTTTGCTAAATGCTACATCCATAGTGCGTTCTTTAAACTATAATAATAGTTTTAGCAGTTTGCCGTAATGATATCAGTTGAAGTTACGAACACGGATAAACTTACCTGGGTAAAATTTCAAATGCCAACAACTTGGCTGACCTACCCTACCCGTGTACTGAATTTAGAGTATAAATCGAAATTTTTTTAAAGAACCAATTTAATGTACGTGTTATTTAACATGTTTGCACTAAATTTGTTTTATACGTTAAGGCGTTGTTTTTTAGTTTTCCAGTGGTTTCGAAAATATTTTTAATAGCAAATTAATACATATAAAAAAATTCATCCTTACAGTTTTAACACTTATGTATCATCGTTTGTATCTGAACATTTCTGTTGCAATGCACCGAACGGATTTTTAAAAATTTGCCCCTGAAAAATCACATTTTTTGTTGTCAGAATACGCCAAAATTAAGCAAAATAATTGTTTGCTAGCAAATGGTACATTATTTTAATAAACGCTCTGGCAAAATTGTGTAGCGTATGACTGTACACAGTCTCAAATGTTTTCAAAGCATTTGTTAAAAAAATGTTTGAAGTTATTTGCAATTGTTTGAAATAAATGAAGGATCATGGCCATAAATGCAATTCGGAAACAGCGATAAAAAAAGTTCTATACTAATTTTTTTCTGTCATTGTTTACAAATATAATTTAGCAGGTAATGCAAATTTAGGGCATAATTGTTAAAGGACACGTGCATTAAGTCGGTTTTTCAAACAAACATTTTTTATTTATATTCTAAAACAAATATTACGGATTTAAAACAAAGAATTTGTACATCAGGTGTACAGTGGAATCATAAGTATTGGTTTTCCTTATCCCAGTTACAGACGCTCGCTGGAGTTGCCTGTAGAAGATGTCGCGAGGGCCGCGTGCACCTGAGACTTGGCACAGCGGCGCGTCCTAGTGTTTGGTTTGGCACACGGCCCCTCCCGCCGCTGTTCGGCCCCGGCTTTTTTGTCGCGTCCCTTGAAGATGCCTTCCCCAACTCCCCTCATCCTCCTTCCACTCGCGGCTGATGGATGCGACCACAAGCTAATTTAATAATGTCGCCGCCAGGATCAAGTAGTGCGGCGCTTCTGTCCTTGGCGACAACCTTCAGCAGTTTGCGAGCGTTCCAGTTCTTTCTCCGCGAACACAAGAAACAAAATAGTCAAGAAATTCCTTTGCATTATCCTCTTAAGGCTCGTCATCAATCGCCATATTGAATAATTTTTTTACTCGCTCTTATGAAATTCTGAGAAGGAAAATGTGAAATTTGCAGTTATATTATCAATTCTATTTACCCTGCACTACGATAAAAGCATCGCAGTTGAACTTTTAACGTATATTTGAACCGCAATTAGTCTATAGCTATATTTTTAATTTTTTCAATTTGGTCGACTGATTGCGGTTTAAATATACGTTAGTTCAACTGCGATGCTTTTATCGTAGTGCAGGGTAAATATAATTGATAATATAGCAGCAAATTTCAAGTTTTCCTTCTCAGAATCTCGTAAGAGTTTATAATAAAATAATTCAATATGGCGACTGATGTCGAGCCTTAACGACACATCAAAACTCCCTTAAATAGTAAAAAAAAAAAATTAAATTACTATTGAGCCGTGGGGTGTTAAGTAAACCAGATAGTTAGGGATTGAAACAGAATACAACAAAACAGCAAGACTAATCCACAAAATAACGTACCAATCCAAACACAAAATCGAAACGTTGCCTAATTTAATTTTTAGGGTTATCTTTAGGCATGACCACATATGTAGACACAACATACATAGTTTTAGTTGGCGGATCCCTGACGCATTTCAGTGTAAATAATAATTTGAAATAATTATTATTCTACTTTTAAACGGAGTTTTATGTATAGGGGTTTATTTACATTTCTTAATTTGTAACTTGCCCCCCGTCGACTACAACACAATTAATGCATGTGTCCCTGTCGATCAAGAATTTTGATTAAAATTGTTCTGCCTCAGTCTAGCTCAGCGCGTATGTTAAAATAATACAGTCAATATTGAGATGACAAGTTACTTGATGCGGCGGCAAATGGCCCTCGCTCACCATAGAACAGAATAGACCAAGTCCCTGATCCGCGATTAAGTCTAGTCACCCAACTCCGCGCCGCAGGTGAACTATGCGAACAATGGCCAATTCCAAAGCTTTGTCGCGTCTCTGTCCTTAAGGGCGCGATTCCCGTTTCTTTGACTTGGCAAAGCACGAAAAAACTAATTCGACCAATCGGCTTGTTAATGCTCGCAAATATCTTCCTGTCAATCCTCGCAAATCGTATCCCGGGACAGACACTCTATCGGCGACACTTCCGCGAGACGCGGCCCAGCCGCGAGGACGGCAAGACGTCCAGCTGCCTCGAGCTCTGAGATGCTTCTCTCTACCCTCGAAACCGCGTCTCCACGCCAAGCCGGCTACACTGACTCCTAGTTCCCTTCGACCAATCAGAAACTCTACCTTTGCGAGTTTGCGAGCGTATCAAGTATCAAATTTATTAATCAAAATTACCCATTTACATGTTTGTTCATAGCCGTCAATTCTAGCACATAAATTTCCTTAGTTTTAACTTATTTTTCAAATCTAACTGCCTGGCGGCAAACCTTTGCAGGCGTCTTATTTCTGTCTCTGTCTAACACTGTCGCCCAGTGGGGAGTACGAGGCACTCTTCCCTTCAACAATGCGTCAACCCCCTTGACACAAACATGGCCTGCCCTCTGCTTCCCGCAGCGTGACGAAACCCAACTCTCCACGGCCTCATCATCCTCCAGATATAATATAAATTTCACATATTTTCTTTATTACTAATCTAAAACTAATTTCATTAAAATATACACCTTTCACAGAGTCTGACACAGTTTGAACTATCTCTGTAGCCCAATTATTACTCTTTCTAGTTATGTACGATTACAGTGAATTATTCTGCTACAGTAAGTTTATGTACAATTTTCCGTACTAATTGCAGTTACCACATATCAATAAGACATCTACATTTAAATAAAATCAATGGCCCCTTACGCTGTCATCGGTGTCTATGTGCTCATTTCTGTAAACGTAATTGCACTCTAGATACAATGCAAAATTGGCATATTACAAATTTAAATGTTGTTTGCATTTTTTTTTACTTGACTACTTCTATAATTATTGTAAATTTAAAAAATAATGTTTATTTTTATTCATTTTAAAAATTACTGAAGTAGTTGCTGTCGTATTCAAACCTACTAATATTATACAGTAGTACACAATTAATATTAATAAAGTTAATATTTTAAATAATTTTTTTTTCAGTTGAAATGTAAATTAACAGCACAGTATGGATAAAGTTTTATGCCCAACAACATTCACAATATAAAATTCAATTTTCTAAAATATTTGCAGTTTTATATGAAGATTCAATTCAATATTTGTTATGATGAACTAAACACTTGGTTGCAAGGAGAGACTAAACTGAAATACAGACACTACGCGCATGCGCACATCGTCTGGTCTAGGTTACCATGTCACTGCAGGGCCACTGGATTTACAAATATGTACCACAGTTCCATTAGACTGAATGAATAAACAATACCGACCAAAGAAACAGTTTACACAGCAAGGGAAAATCATTTATATACCTTGTAAAAAAGGAGAAGTGATGAAAGCCACAACAAATGTGTCTATGAAATTATCACACTAATTCGAAAAAAAAAAAAATACTTTAATTATTCTTATCAAATAGAGCTAAGAACCACCCCTATGGATTTAGCTTTCAATTAAAAAAGAAAACATTGAAATCGGTCCATCAATTTGGGAGCTACGATGCCACAGATCGACGTAGCCGTCAACCTTTTAACCGCCTCTTTTTTTTTTTTGTCGGGGGTTTAAATTAGGAATATCCATATCATAGGTGTCAAGAGAGCTCTCGCAACGACCTCCGTAGAAAATTTTAAGTCATTAAATTTGATTTGCGCTTCTATAGATACTTACTCTATGTGATCTCCATTGTGACCAACCTACTAAAATCAAAATTTAATTTTTGTAAGTGTGTCTACTTACTCTGTTTACGTTCTGTAATACGCTTCTTATGGCGTGAATATGTACTTAGATTCTGTACAACTTATATGTGTGTGTATAGAGAGAGAGAGAGAGAATATTTCACAATCCCTCCCATTCCTCCTGCTAGAGTTACCGGGAGACGAGTGTCGACAGCTGAAAGTTGTCCACACTGCTCGCGGTGAAGTCGGAACGCATTTACTTCCCCAAGTCGCCTGAATGCTAGCTCGGGCAAAGCAGACCACTCGACGTCGGCCACATGATGAGGTGGTGTCGGAGGTTAGAGGATTCCGTAGAAAATGCCACTCTGTATCCTAAGTCCCCCCTCACAGCAACCATGACAAGGGGAGGAAGGGAGGAGGCCACCACTTGAGGCCGCACCTAGGACAGAATGGTCGACAGCTGTGCGCTGGGATGCATTCCCATCCGGCCGTCCGTTCTTCTCTTTGCCCTAGCTTGGTCTGGAACCTCTCCGACTTTGTCCGCATTCCATTCGCTGCTCATATAACTTGTCAGTAATATGGGCGTCAGCACAGCAAAGGGAAAGCAAGGGAGGGCTGTTCCTCCAGGCTTTAGACATTTTTTTTTATATTTGTGCCAAACACTGTTCAACTTTTGCACATCAGATAACACGTCATTTCCCCAAAAAAAAAAATAGGCCCCATAGTTTTTGCATAATCACTCATCAAAGTCACAAATTGGCCATTTCGGTGTAGCCAAAATGAAAAAAAAAGTAATTAACTAATTAATTCAAAATTACTGTAACTGATAGTCAGTGTATCAATACATTTTATGACATGGTTGACAAAAGTTAGTTTTGAAAATTTCAGTAGCAGCCGAAAGTCAAATGTACGGAAAAATTTAGTCATTTTCATCAATTTTTTTTAAATACAAAATGTATCGCTTTGCGTTTACAAAAGTGTGTTGAAGTAGCTCACATCATTAAGAATTAATACGAATTACCTTGTTTCTGCAAGTTAGTTATTTTTTATTATTTTGGCTACACCGCAACTGCCATTTTGCGACTTTGATAGGTGATTATTCTAAAACTATGGGACCTAATTTTTTTATTTGGGAAAATGGTATGTTATCTTACGTGTAAAAGTTGAACAGCGATTGGCACAAATATAAAATTTTGAATGTTTACGGGTCCAACGTCCTTAAAGCAGAAGAGTAGGGCCGTGAACGTCTGATGCAAGTATGTTCCAGGATTTATATTAGTTTTCATTTAAGTTTTGTCTCAGCCGCCAGATTATTTTATTTCAACTACGTCAATTGTATATACTTAGTTACTATTTCCTATTGTTTCTAGTTGCTCTTCAACTCATTTTATTGCTACTTTGTGCATTTGATATTTGTTTAAAATTTGGTTAAGTGTAAGAGAAGGCATTTTAGCCTTAACTTCGCCAAGAAAATTAAAGACGAAATTAATAAATAAATAAAATATTTGCCTAAGTTTGTTTCAGTGCACATCTTCAATTGTGCATCATATTGACTAGAGATGATTGTTTATCGCGGAAAAACTTGACTGCTTGCTGGGTTTCAACCTACTTTCAGTTTGCCAGAAGATCACTTGCTTTAGTTTGTACGTGGAGCTGTTGCCCTATTTGACTGTGCCTATGATAATCCCGATATTGAAATATTTGGTGTGTGCAGGCAGCTGCGTTGAGTCAGAAGTGCATCACCGAATCATGTCATTTGTAGAGATGTTGGTATATCGCGATATATATGAATCAGTCGTATGCTTCCTTTGAACTTAATCCTGGGGACGCCCATGGTCAGTAATTGGCCAAATTGAATACAATCAGTTCTAAAATGGAACGCTCATGTGTTAGTTGCCAGTATAAACAATTGTGTATGCAAGTATGCATGATAAATTACTTTATTCTACACTACAAAAATGCTTCCGTCAAAATAACTGCCATTTTTAAATTCATAATAAAACTTTTTTTTTTTTTTACAAATTTAGTCTTCTTAAAATAAAATATGAAACTAAAAGTAACACTATTCCCTGGCCCGGAGGGGAATCCTCTGGAATAATTTTATTTTTTAGTAGTAAAATGGTGCTATTTATACTGGTTTTGAGTGAAAAATCTAAATACATAGCTGGAAAAAAATAGTAATATTGGATTTTTGATTCCGTAGGGGTGATGACTAGGGAGTCACGACTTGCGCGACAAGATTTCTGCACCACTTTGTTGCAATGCCTTATGTGCACATGGGCAGATCTGCATCACGGATGTATTGACAGCGGTGTCACTTATTTGACCGTGCCAATCAGAACGAACGACACAACGGCACCACACGTCTGTGACGAACGTGTAGAACTCCAAACGATGAGAGTTTAAAGCACCCATTCAGTGAGCATTAAGGTTGAAGAAGACTCAAATCCCTTATATTTATGCAACCATTTACACAGTGAGTGCATATAAAAATTGCCCCAGAGACTGCCAGAATAATCAGAAATGAATGATTTAAGTTTTACTTAAAAGAGGAAGTTGTATAATTTATTATAGTTCAATATTAACCTCCGTGACATGATATTTTAGTTATAAATTAATTAATAACGATTGAAATTTTAATGTATTACCTAAGTGTTACTGTATTTCTAGTCTAGGAGCATTTCAAAGTTACTACATTTAAAAAGACCTGCAGATGTGCACATAGGTAGATACAGGAAAAATTCGTGGGTTCATTGACCTGTAGGCTAGCCTGCAAGAATATTTAAGAACTGCAGCAGACAGCAGATATTCGTTAGCTGCTTGCTGTTAAAGTGATATAGACATGTATTAGTTACAATTTTATTATTGGCTCAGAGACTTCCAGGAGATGTCAAATAAGTCAAGGACTAAAGTGACACAAACATACAGTTGTTGAAATTCTAGCTTGTGCACAAATGAAAACACATATTTTTCAGGTCTCTACAAATAAACAAGGTGGTGCGAAATTATTTTCACAAAAAATCATTAACTCTAGTGATACAAAATAACTTGATCTGCATTTAATTGCCTCTCTATTATTCACAGTGGCGGCTCGTGGGTTGTTGCCCGGTGGAGCTGCAGATAGTCGGAACTGTACACTCTTGATGAACGCGCCGTAGACCAACGACCATGAAATATTTGCCGGCTACTAGATGTGTTGTGATCACTCAGTAGTAAGGGGCACCTGCACATCAGCGTGTCAGTGGCTGTAGAGTCAACCAGCGCACAACCCTGTACAGCTCTTGGCAACTGCAGCCCTACCTGCCAACAACACACGAGCCGCCACTGATTATACACTGAGCTGCATCCTTGTTGAAGGTTTCAAACAGGTCAAGGGCGAGTTGGAAAATGCGACCCGAATTCGCAATTGTTTTGATTATAACTAGAGATAATGGTTAATCACTGGAAAACTTGACTGTTTGCTGGGTTTAAACGGACGTTCAGCTTAACAAAAAATTAATGGCTTCCGAGTGTGCTAGGAGATGTTGCCCTATTTGACTGAGCCAATAAGAACCTCGATATTGTAATATTTGATGCCTGGTATTGGTCTACAGACAGCCATGTTGTGTCAGAAGTATATCACCGAGTCAGATATGTTGCAAGAAACTATAGTTTTTTTCAAGGGTATGTTGGCACAAAACATTTTCGCGATATAGCATCATCTCTAATTATAACTCGTATCTAAAAGAAAACCCAAATATTTAATGTCCCTGGTATTTGAGGAAGTTGCCTAGAGGACGGAATTCACGCCATGCTCGGTCAGCTGGCAGACCTGAGATGCCAGGACGAAGCTCGCAGCCGCTGCTGGCAGGAAGGAGGGGGGAGGGGTTAGGGATATATGCATATGAGCTATCTGCATGTGAATGGAACGCGGCGTTATCGGACAGCGAGCACTATAGGCTCCGTAGTTGCTCTGCCGAGGAGGATCTGGGGCTGATGTGGGGTGGATTTGCGGAGCAGCCAACACGCTCCAATTTGCTGTGGGGTCCGTGCGCAATCCCGCGCCGGCGTCGCGACGTCCCCCCTCCCTAGTTCCCCTCCGGCACCTGGCGCAGAGCAGATACGCCCCTGTACCCGCGGGCCCGCCACGACCGCATTTGCATTTAGATTGGGTCTTATCGACGCTGCGCGGGCGTTCTCGCCTCTTGTCGTCGACGGGCGCAAGAGCTGGGTCGCCGCGCGGCGATACCTCGATACATCGCCCGACGTAGTCGATATCTCTATGCTTTGCCCGCCGTCGTGTGTCTCAGTACTTAACCCGCCACTGAATGTCTCAGTACGTCGCCTGCCGCAGTGATATCTCGATTCGTCCCCCCCCCCTGGCCTATATGCCACAATGCTTACCCCGCGGCAGCATATCACGATACGTTGCCCACTATAGCAATATATCGATACATTGCCAGCCGCAGCGATATCTCAATACTTAACCCACCGCTGCATGCCTCGATACGTTGCCCGCCACTGTATGTCTCAACATCTATCAGCCGCTGCACATATAGATTTGTTTCTCGACGCAGCGATATCTCGATTCGTCTTCTGTTGTCAGTGGCGGATTTAAGGGGAGTGGGGTTACCGGGATGAAGGCCTCCCCCCCCCCCCAAATAAAATCATGTTCAATATTATGTAGCCAAACTATGTCTAGTCGCCTCAAGAAAACTGGAGTTTTTTTTCCATGATGATCCAAGTACATTTATTGTGTCCTATTTGTATGTATGTAATTTTTATTGTTCTATGACAGTAAACAACCACACTTTTGAGATGGCTGGTATTTTTTTACAATCTATAAAGTCGCGTAACGGTGTCCCCCCCCCCCTAAAAAAAATACGTTTCCAAATCCTCCACTGCATGTCATCGTGAGATATCGTGAAACTTGTTTGCCGCGGCGATATTTCTTGTGTGCCAAAGCTGTGATGTGCTAAAGTTAAAATACCTACACACGTTATGTTTCGTTCGGAGGAGTTTACGCGCAAAGTATAACTTTTTTTTTTACTAGCAAAACATGTTATCTAATTTTGAAAAGTGAGAGATACAAGAAGAAAGAATATTTCAATTATGTACGAATATTTTTTAGTAGTTGTTGGAACGAATGGGCTTACTTAACAAAATGTCCGTTGCAAAAGGAAATCGACTTAGGCACCTTATTACATTTTTTAGATTTGTTTGGTGTATTACAAAGAAAGGTTTTCGTGACTCTACAAATAATACAAACTTACAAGAATGAATTTTGATGGACAGCAAAAAAAAAAAAAAAAAAAAAAAAAAAAAAAAAAAAAAAAAAAAAAAAAAAAAAAAAAAAAAAAAAAAAAAAAAAAAAAAAAAAAAAAAAAAAAAAAAAAAAAAAAAAAAAAAAAAAAAAAAAAAAGTGGTGTGTTAAAATATTTCCAAAATTTTATTTACTTTTCACAAAACATAATTTTTAATGATACCAGAAATTGTAGAAAGTTTTGCGCGTGTTGCAGAATGTCATTTATGTACAGCGCTGTACCTTATAATGGTCACTGGCATCCGCTTAGCCATCTTTGGTAGAAGACCACGACCTTAGATCAGGCAACCCTGCCAGGAAGGGTCACTTTAACACTTCTTTTAGCACTCCGTAGGCAATGGCTTTGCCTGATTCGTTATTGATAAGGTTAATTCTACTACAGGTTAGAAAGAAAATACGTTTTCTGATTATGGGAGAGCTTGGCACAGGGAAAATTTCTGCCACTAGTTTCGCTTCGATCGCTAAGAGACCAGATAAATACGAAACCGTATTAAAATTAAATTTAAATGAACTTGGAATTTATATTTGTCATTTAATTTAATTTTCAAGTGAAAAGAAACCAATTTCGCCTTTTAAATTGTCAACTTAATGAAACTAAAAATTCAGGAAAGCTCTGTGATTGGTCAGTTTGGTGCATTAGCGATACCAGCGCTCAAGTGGCAGAAATTTTCCCTGTGCCAAACTTATAACATTGATCTTTCTAACCTGTAGTAGAATTAACCTTACTTATTGAGCCCTACACACTGGCGAATCAGGGGAAGCCGCACAGTAGCCGTTGGTGAGACAAAAGAAGTGTTAAAATGACCCTTCCTGGCAGGGTTGCCAGATCTATGGCCGCGGCCTTCTACTAAAGATGGCTATGTCACTGGACCTACTACGAATTTGTTGTGAAAATATGTTTAGACCATTAGGTTTCAATGCCTTATGTGCACTTACATTTACGGTAGCAAATTATTACAGTGTATACTTACGTCCCTGTACATCTTGCTGACGGGAGCCGATTCACACCATTTCGGCCCCATCCCTGTGTTTATTAAGGCGCCCGCCTGGTGGCCGTGTGTTTGTGTGAGTGAGGCACGGCGCCAAGGGCGATGTTGACCTGCTCATCTGGTGCGGTATCGCCTCTACCGCAAGACACTGACACGTCGTGCAGTGCTATCGTAGATCACTCGCCTGACTGACACTTTCAGTGGCAATCCCATCTTTTTATTGGTGGAACGTTTTAAGCTAAGCCCATTGCATGTTTCTAGAGTATTTTCACACGAATCTTGTGAGTAGTTTTTGCAGATATACATGTTGAAAAAGTTGTTTTTAACCGTTTTGAGGGGCTCCGAAATGATTTATCTAATCGACGTAATGCGTATAAACGACCCTACAGTAATCGCTTGAAGTGAATTTTCCTATAGTACATTGACACAATGGGCATATGTGGAATAGTTTCGTAAAAGAAAACGTATTTACGAACACGCTGCAACGTATTTTGAGCGTTGGCCACGGGTCCATATTTATGCTATTTTAGTAGGTTTTATTTTTTAAATCCGAACGCGAACAGATATCGCAAAACCGTTACATAGAAATGTTGCAAATTGTTTGTACTATGTAGCCTCATTTTTTTTAAACATACGTTTTTATAATTTTGGTTAGTTATTGATTTTAATAAATTTTAATCAAGTCGATAACTAGCCAAACCATGTAAGCTTAGGTTTTGATAATATTAGGCTGCGGCAGAACAAACAATTTCCAACGTATCTATGTAACGTTTTTTAAGTGTCTGGTACGTTTTGGGATTTAAAAAATTAAACTCGCCAAAGCATAAATAGGAACCCATGAACTTAAGGCCAAAGTTTATCCCCACTATAGAGGGTAACACGAAGTTAACTTTCGTACGAAATATTTAGCCAGTTTAAAACACCAATATTGATGCTTATGTATTACTGTTCGGTTGGGATCTAGCTGGGAGAAATATGGCACGGCTGTCCGAACAGTAAGACGAAGCACGTAAGACTGAAAGGGTTCCTAGACTGTACCAGTGATTGTGACTTATTTGCGATAGTCACGTGTTAGTGACGTCATAAAAGCTGGGAAATGTTTCTCCCTTCAGTAACTACTAAGCCTCAATATTGGTGAGCGACGGCAGTCGGCCATTTGCTTGACCGTAAATCGTCAATTCTTCTAAAGGTAGGAAGAGTTTTCTGTTAATTAGATTAATAATTTTCTACAGCAGGTCAAGTATAACTAATGTCGCGACTTAAAAATATAAGTGAGACACGGGTGTCTCACATCACAGTCATATGAGAGGTGTGTCTGAAGAAAGACACACTGCCAATAATCGTGAAGCAGAACTGCCGATAAGAACGAAAGACGTTAAAAGAAAATGGTGTAAAAACCTTTTTCGCGACTGTGGACGAGCAGGCAGCGTGATTATTGTGGCGTTTGACCAGTACGTGATAGTGGCAGTGACAACCTCGGTTGCGTAGATGTCAAGGGTGGCGAGGAGCGGCGCGGAATCTGTTCACATTGTGATTGAGGCAGACATAGTCCTGCCAGTATTGTGCAGTTTTTTACTTTCGGATGGCTTAATTTGAAATTTTATATGCACCATTTATAAATAAATATCCTGGCAGTATGCAAAAGCGTCCAGTTTATTGTTTTATTTCGGTGCAAAAACGCTTTATAGTACCAAGTATCCAAAGTTATGTAAGATGTGAGACACAGTGGGGTAAAGTCGTTGAATTTTGGTGAAAAATTGTGCATCAACTTGTTTCGTTGTCTTGCATGCACATCTGCAGCTCTGTTTAATGGCAGTGTTCTGGAACAAAACAATTTAAGTATACTAATTAGTGATTTAGTAATCTGAGGACTGCTTTGTGTAAGGGGGAGAGACATATATCAGCAGTTTATTTACTGTCGGTATTATAGGTGTTGGGAAAATTAACTGTAAACATTGACTGTAAGTGCAGCATTGTGAGTTATTGTCAGTGAGAGAAATTGTTACCTAATTTTTTACACCCAACAAGAGATGTAGTTTATTTGGCAACGATCTTACGCCCGGCAATAAGCAACTGCAATATTTTTTTTGGAAGTGTACCAATGTGCTGTTTTTTGCTCCAACCAAATATTAATGTTTCAGCACGCCGTAGCTTTTAATACACTCATGAGAGTTATTTTGTAATTAGGGCGACGATATTACTAGATACATATTTGTAAGTTTATTTAATGACGCTTCTTCAGATATGAACATTCCCGAAACAATAATTTCTACAGAAAACGAAATGTAAAGTCGTAGAATTTGTTAGTGTATATTTGTATCAATGTGATGCATTTTACAAGTACAGTGTATAAGTGTTGACTATTTTTGTAAGTCATTTTAATAAGTTTTATAATAAATTAGGGAATATTGAGTTAATTATTACTTCATTTCATTTATCGATTTCTCCATCCCATAATAGCCTGACTGCGCCCAGGACAATAAACTTGTTACGTTATTGTATTGCATATACATATACAATGTAAGCAATTATGTAAAAAATGATGAACATGTCTCTAAGTTTATTTTGCGAGAATTATGCAGAGCGTATTTCAGAAGATTCGCCGGGAGTCTTGAGTGCGATCAGAATTTGAATATTTGATTCAACCCCCCCCCCTTTTTCACTTTTACACTTCCTGCAAAGAAGGTTTTTCTCGCAGACGGTGAAAGCCTGGTGAATGGACTTTCTTTTCTCTAATTGTGTTCGTCTGAGCAACGGCTTTTCCAGACTCGGAGAAGAACTCGGTTCATTATGATTACGTCTGTGCCTTCATTTTGTCAAAGTGCCCATTAAATTACTTCAGATCTTCTCCTCTTGGCGATGTGTATTCATTGTTTCCACAGAGAGAACGGGAGCTTGGAAGTGGCGAATTCCGCCTTTCTCCCCGCTGTTTTTACTCTTTTAAAAAAATAAAAGGAAAACTTGGAAAGCTTATCGCGAATATGCCGACGAAATGATTAAAAGCAGCTGCGAGTATTCAAATACCTTTTAAAGAGAGATCTTCAAACTCACGTGAATTTTCAGTTCCTGAAAACTCGAAAGCTCTTCTGCGGGGTAGCTAGAAAAATAACGAGAAAGTTATTTCTAATGAAACACAATTAGGCCTAACGAAAGTTAAATTCTTGCTGATATTCTCAGACATATTGTTATTGTCGTACGTGGATGACCGAAACCGATGACAGATGAATTATGCTTTAAAATACTATGAAACACATTTAATCGATATTCATGTCACACAAATTTCTCCGTAACGCATTGAAAAAATTAGATACTTTACATGCTAAACAATTAAATTATTGTCTGTATAGCCAAGACAATATTGGTAATTTTTTTTACTTATACGGCGATTTGGTTTCGAAACCTGAATGTAAATTTTCTGCCTTATGTAGATTAAGGGTCAATTATCTTGATCATGTAGCCAAGATATTGACTTTGAAGTAGACAAAATCCACACCTAAAAAATTATTACTTAAGTGGCGTGTCATGACAAAAATGCAATTAGCTATTGCTGTTTTTCACAATTACACGTAATGAAAATTTGAGGAGTTCCTTGAGTTATTCTCATTTACTGGCAAGTTACTTACTTCTACAATATAATACCTTTACATTACGCTACTCTAATAAGTAAATATCGTTTTTATTTTTATGCGTAACTGACTATATTACATGAGTTAAGAACGTTTTGTGAGTTAGGGCCAAATGTCTGCAAATAAATTATTTTCGTTCAAATGATTTAACCCTGTGAGTAGTAAAATAATGACATTGAACGTTCTACAGGTAAGTAATGCATCTTTGAACTACCAATACTAATGGTTTAAAACGAGCAACTGAATTTTTGCAAAAATAATTTGCATCAACATTTTTTAATGCCTTGCACGCACATCTGCAGTTTTACTACGTAGTCAATGATTGAACTTTTTTTTTAACTCTCCGAGTCTTGGGATTCTACCCACAAATCACAGACGTCTAGTGTCGCAATCAGGAGCGTCATTGGGGGGAGGGGGGAGGGTTTGGGGACAAAAGCCCCCTCCTGATTTTAGAATAAAAAGTGTATAAAATTTTTTTGTGTACGTAAGCATATGAAACTAGAGTTTCATTATTAAAGTTTATAATTTTACACATGCTTAATTAATAAAAATATTATACTTAAGCTATTGCAAGCTAAGCAGATCATTGCAATTAATGTTTCATTTAAACATAAAAAAGTTCCTCCCCTACAAGAAAAATCTGTATCTACGCCCCTCGTTGCAGTAACAATCTTCTGATTGGCTCAATCAAATTAGTAACGCCTCTGCACAAAGACACTTTGTCAATAACCATCAAGCAGATCTACAGACGTGCACATAAGGCAATGTAACAGGTTTGGTGCAGAATTCTTTTCGCCAGAAGTCAGTGACTTTACCCATCGTGTCTTACATCTTACTTAATTTTGGATACTAGGTACTTTTCAACATTCAGTCCTTTTTTTGCACCGAAACAAAACAGTAAATTGGACACTTTTGCATGTTTGCATACTGGCAGGATATTTATTTATAAATGGAGCAACTAAAAGTTCAAATCAAGCCATCTGAAAGTAAAAACTGCATAATACTTGCGGGTCTATTTCTGCTGCAAACACGATGTGTACTGAAAAGTCAGGCAATAATTGCTGTCGCTTTCTCAGTGAAAATATTTATCTATGCTGCCATCTTGGATTGGCTGCAGAAAAGGAAGGGTCATCAGGGGTACGCGGTTGACGCAGTGGCTAACGCACTCGCCTCCCAACATGTGATCCGGGCTCGTTCCCGTGGGGAGGGGGGAAGGTCGGTCCTCGAATTTTTGCATGTTGTAATAGTGCATGGCGATCCGCTGGTTTTCTCGAGAATGTCCCGTTTCCCCTATCCTTCTTATTCCGGCGCTTCTCCATTGTCATCATTCGGGGCACGTTGATAACCTGCTGGCTCCCAATCATAAAGTCTGCTGTTTGGGGTGTGATAACCTGCCCTCTTGGGTATTCTCCACATGCGTTATTAGCCTACATTACGAAGGAACAAGTAAGCTTATGAGATCATCGTTCTGCATGTGTGTGTCTGTGAGTATGCCGTGTGTGTGCCCTTCCTAAAAATTTTTGAACCAGTAGACAGAATTTCATCAAACTTTGTAAACGTATAGTACTTTGTAATCTGTCTTTATTTTCATATATTTCTTTTACGCCATATTTATATTTTCAAAATGGTGGTCATTAAATTTTTTTTTTTTATCATTTATATATCTAAGGAACCGTAATTTAGAATTTCGTCAAAATTGGTACACATGTACTACATACAAAGCTGGCTTGATTTTTGTATATTTCATTCATCCTATGTGCATAGTTTCAAAATGGCGGCTCTTTGTATTTTTTAGTATCACATATCTTATGAATTATTGTTCTGAAATTCACCAAACTTGGTACACATATCGTCCATTGGCAGGCCAAGGGCCGACGTCTCAGTTTTAATATTAGTTCATAAACCAATATATTGACCCTTAAGCTAGAGAGAAACCAAAGTTAGCGTAGTGGCCTGGAATTCTACAGCTACAATATTAAATATTGGTTTTCGGAATTTGTTTTTTTATTGAATTTCTTAACAGTTTTTTTTTCTCTCTCTAATCAAAAGTTTATAATATGTGATGTTGGCCATTTTGCCTGCCAACGTACGATACATTGCATACAAAAATTTCTTGATATTGTGTATTTCGTTTATCCTATGTGCATATTTTCAAAATGGCGATCATTTTATTTGTTTAGCATAGTATTACATACCATAGGAAGTATTGTTCAAAATTCCCCAAACTTGATACACATATACTATATACCAAGATGAGTTGAGTATTGTGTATTTCGTTCACCATTTGTGCATATTATCAAAATGGCGGCCATTTTTATATTTTTAGCATAGTAACACATATCTCAGGAAATATTTTTTTAAGAAATTCATCCAACTTAGCTCTCATATACTACATACAAACGTTACTTTATATAGTGTATTTCGTTCATACTGTGAACACATTTCCAAAATGACGGCAGTTTTTATATGTTTAGCATAGTATTTAATGTATTTGTATATATTTTTCAGAACTTCGCCTAACTTTGTATACATATACTTCATACAAAGCTGAGTTTAATATTATGTATTTCGTTCATCCTGTGTTGATATTTTCGAAATGGGGGTAAGTTTTAAAATGTTTAGCATAGTATTACATACCTTAAGAAATATTTTTCCTGGCCCCACCAAAATTGGTACACATATACTACTTGCAAATCTGATGTGAATGTTGTGTATTTCGTTCATCCTTCGTTTATGTTATGAAAATAGTGGCCATTTTTATATTTTTAGCATAGTATGGCATATCTAAGAAAGTATTTTTCAGAGTTTCATCAAACTTTGTACACATATACTCCACACAAAGCTGACTTAAATATTGTTAAATTAGTTCATTCTGTGATCGTATTTTTTAAATGGCGGCCATTTTTTATATTTCAGCATAGTATTAATTATCTTAGAAAATGTGTTCTAGAACTTCACCAAACTTGATACATATATACTACATACAAATTTTGCTTAGCTTTAGCGTATTTCGAAATTTACTGAGAATAAGTGTAATTACTTTTAAATCAGTATCATAGTCACTGAAACAACCAGCGTGGTTTCACTAACATGAGTTGCTCAATTTTGACGGAAACTACTAGAATTTCACTGACGTGGTTAATTTATCATTGAGTCTTAGTTTAGAGTGCGGGTTGCTGCTAGAACGCTTCAAGCTGGAATGTTGTCCTGCTCAGGTTAAACTCGTAACTGAATATAACCGCCTTAAAGATATCCCAGCAGATCTTTTGTTTCGTCGCGAGCTGCGTCGTGTCTTGACTGTGACAGGTCATTTGTAACCCCGGGCCGAGAGACAGACCTGGGGGCGGCTCTATTAGAGCGCGTGTTGAACACCTCCCCTTCCCCCTCATCCTCCTGCCACCAACCTTCTTGACAGATGTGAACCATCGCCGAGGTTTGTTCCCGCTGCAGAGGAATTAGTCGAGAACTGGTGAGGTGCGCCGGGCGGGAGACGCCGTCAGGACCTTGCCTCGCATGTCGCCGTCGACACCTATTTTAAAACTACCCTCTCATTCGCTCTCCCTTTCCCGCCCTCCTCCTACCCTTCATCGCCTTTGTCCGGGACGTGTTGAACCGCTTGTCTTGGTAGAAACTACGCGGCCGGTATACCTTGTGTCTCATTGCTTCAGAAAATCTTTACAGGAGTCTTCGCCGGTGATGAATTTCCACCTTTGACGCATGGGTACAGCGTAGCGATAAGAGCCAGTGTCCCGCGCTTGACTAGAAGCATATCGCCTCTATTCGCAGCGCGTCAAACTGGCGTGCAAGGTTTTCCTTGTAGTCTTTTTCCTACGGGTCTGTAAGCGGTGACCACATTTTATTTTTGAATAGTATGAAGTAAATAATAACGTATGCCTCTCGCTTTACACTTTACGAATTCAAGTAATATTTTCGGAGTTTCAGCAGCCTTAAAAAAATAAAAAAATAAAATAAAAAAAAACAAAAAAAAACGTTTTTAGCCATTTTAAGAGGCCAGATAATCACGTTTCTAAAAACCGTTCTGAAATTTTTAACACATAAAATCATAGTTTCAAGAGTGTGTTATTTTCGTAGATAAACATAATTTGAATAAGTTCAGCGGTTTCGAGTAAAAAAGAATACGCGTGACACACTGCAACGCCGTCCATGCGCCAGTCGAAGTCTCCTCTTAACATTTCGTATATTGAACACTTTTGATGACTAGAGGAACAGTGCGCCAATTGGTTTCATTGCCTTACGTGTACATCTGCAGCTTTGCCTCATGGTTATTGGCAGTGTGCCCTTGTGCACAGGCGAGAAAAATGTGAAGATATTTTGGTCAGCACTGAACATCTAGATCTTTAGCGCTAGTCAAGGGTGATATGATATGAGTATAGAGCAGCGCCGAAGTCTAGGGGCGGGGGAAACGGGATATCCCCGAGAAAACCTGCCAATCAACATCATCGTCAGGGGATCGATCGCGCCGGGACTCGAACCCGGATCGTCTTGGTTGGAGGCGAGTACTCTAGTCAGTTAGTTCTGCGCAGAGGAGTCACTCATTTGAGTGAACCAATCAGAATAATGCTACTGCGACACTGAAAGTCTGTGATTTGCGGGTAGAACCATTAAATGCTGAGCGTCTTTTTAAAAACACTCAACCTGTGGCCAAGATAAGAGCTGGTGATGTTTGGTGAAAAGAATTATGCAACATTTTGTTTCAATGCGTAACGTTCACGCCTGCACCTATGCTTCGTGGCTATTGTCAGAGTGTATTTGTGAAGAGAAGTAGTTCATTATACTGTGCCAATGAGAATAAGGTTACTGCGACACCACACGTCTCTGATTCGCGGGTAGATCATCAAGACGTTGAGAGTTAAAAACAGCCTATCATTGGCCATGAAGTAGATCTGCAGATGTGCGCATGAGGCATTGAAACAAAATGTTGCATAATTATTTTCACCAAAAATCCCTAGCTCTAGCCATGAAGCATAACTTTATGTGTGCGCATAAGTCATTGAAACAAGTTTCATCTATAATCTGTGGTTCAACATCTCAAACAAAATTTTTATTTCTAAAATGAACGTGACGTTTCCAGTCCACAGTGTCTGTAGTACATAGCCGTCTCGAGTAGAAAGCCGCGGTCTTCGACGTGTCAACCTCACCAAGATGGGTCATTTTGAGCTCTCCAACGGCAATTGCTTTCCCTGATTCGTCCACCTGTCCTGCATACCAGCAAATTGAGGGAAACTCCAGGTGCTATTAAAACGTAATTTCTTGGCAAGGTTGCCACATCGAAGGCCGCGCCTTTCTAATAGAGACGGCTATGGTTCGGTGCAGTCAGCCTTTGATAGTTAGAGATGATGGTTAGGGACTACGAAAATAGTTTTGCCCCAGTTTGTTTCAGTGCCTTACGTTAACGTCTGCAGTTCTGCTTCAAGGTCAGTGATTGGATGATATAAGTGTCACGAGTCGTGGAGTTCTGCCCGCAAATCATATACGAGTGGTGTTGCGGTAACCTTTACTGTGAGTGGCTCAGTGACATGAAAGTAGTCTGTTCATAAAGACACGCTGACCAGTAACCACGAAGCAGAACTGCAGGTGTGCACGTAAGACACTGAAATAAAGTGGGGCAAAACTCTTTTCGCGAATATCAGCAGCTCCTAATGATGGTTTATCGCGGGAAAACTTGACTGTTTGCTGAGTTTCACTGTAGTGAAAATTGACCAGTTTTCCGTTTGAGATGAATGTGGAAAATTTACTAAATACTCAAGATAAGAATGGGGTGTTAATATCACAGCAGGCTCAGTAGAAGAGAGTCGAGCTATAGGGTCAGGATTGAGTGTGAAAATTTACACGATTATATTATTTTCAATAAGAATATTAAAAACAGCTTCATAGCCGATATTAAAATTGTTTTCAGCAAGACAGATAAAGAGGAAAATCACTGAATTATTTTTTTTACTAAACAATCAGTAATTTCAGGTTCATAATTTTCATTCGAAATATATAAAATAGTTTCATAATTCCGAAACTCTGTAAACAGGAAATGAATTTTCGTTAACCGATTTGGCCCCCTTAACAGCATAACAAGAAGGGAAAACTTTCCCTTGCCAAAACTAATATCATTGACTGTCCTGACGTGCAGTCGAATTAATTTTTCTTATGTTACCTATAAATAAACTGTTTTATTCCTATTCACCTGCTGGTGGCTTACATAGTTTTCTGGCTAGCCGCTAGAGTGCTCTCTGTTAAAGGAGATCAGTACACTCCATGTTGGAATTATGGAACTTCTGCATTTAATGTGGCCTACAAGTTTTCTAAAATGTTCTATGCTTCTACAAGACAGAGGGAATAGTTTCTCACATTATATACAGTCAATGCTTGACTATTGTTGCTTATACTATACCTGTGACCATCCATAGAAAAAAAATTACTTTCTTCCTCCGGAAGGTTACTAGTTAAAAACTAAGAAAGTTAGTGAAGGTGTGACAGTTTGGTAACCCGTAGGAAGGTAATATCTATGCCATGTCAAACGGGGAAAATTAATACATCTCCGAGCGAGGAGGCGACCTTGGAACTATTGATAATCATTTACGCTTCCACCAATGTATAAGAGTACTGTAGACATAGTGTGCTATACGAGCGCGATATGGGTGGCACAGCAAAGGCCAAATTAAAAAAATGAAAATTTATACACGTACATTTTACAGCGAAAATTGAAAATGTTGAAGATGGCAGGTATTAATATCCCTTAATAGACCTATAGCGACGGTGCCGATCGTAGTGTTGAGCCAAAGAACTCGCTGAAAACCTTACATTGCAACTTCTATACCTAAACAAATTCAGTTTTACAGGGCTGTTCATTCTGTTGAAATGATAATCGAACCGTCAGCATCTTCTTGCATCTATAGCTTTGACGCATTCATGTAGTAGAGCACGAAAACACAGTCTTCAGTCAGTCGAAATGTCCACACTCTCCTTTAGCTCAGATATGAGTAGTAAGGATTGTCGTAGAATAATTCTTCCTGCTGTGAATCTTCACCTTCGGAGACTGTTGTAGCTCCCTCGATCTCCACACATAGACCTTCCTCGTTGCACTTGTTGGGATATTTGCAGACCGGCCGAAGAGCAGCATTGGTGGGGTGTTCACAAGGTGTGCCAACAGCTGGAAATTAAAACACAACTTCACTTTAAATGACAGTCACAAAAGTACATATTTTCCGTCGTTACAATCGCACAAGAAAAAAAAAGGCTTGTGTAGACTACAATAATTAGAGATGATGGTATATCACGAAAATGTTTTGTGCCAACATACCCTTGAAAACACTGTAGTTTCTTGCAACATATATGATTGGGTGATGTATGTCTGACACAACATAGCTGTCTGCAGGCCAATAATAGATAGGGACCCTTGATCTTCGCGAAAAGAATTTTGCCCCACTTTGTTTCAGTGACTTAGGTGTACATCTTCAGTTCTACTTCATGGTTATTGGCAGCGTGTATTTGTGAAGTGATGTCCCTCATTTGACTTTGCCAATTACAATAACGTTACTACAACTTCACAAGTCTGTGATTTGCCAGTAAAACCCCAAGACACGTCAGAGCTAAGACGGCCAATCCCTGATTATGAAGCAGAACTGCAGATGTGCACGTAAGTCACTGAAACAAACTGGGGCAAAATTATTTTCGCG
This sequence comes from Medauroidea extradentata, assembly GCA_003012365.1. Classification (NCBI taxonomy): domain Eukaryota; kingdom Metazoa; phylum Arthropoda; class Insecta; order Phasmatodea; family Phasmatidae; genus Medauroidea; species Medauroidea extradentata. Next base: position 32,546 of record PNEQ01053545.1, read on the forward strand.
AAAATCGGTGGCCCTAATAATTAGAGACCCATAAAATTCGCGTTTTCTTTTGGCCCCAAGCTATAATTTCAGCACCTGTAAGTTCGTGCCACTTGCGCAATTGGCCCGTGATTTATTTGACTCGTCCTGGAAGTCGCTCAGCCAATAGTACAGAAGCAACTAAATGCAGGCCCATATCACTGCGTCGTCGAGCAGCCAGTGAGAAGATAATGTCTGCTTGAATACACACATGTTCTTGGAGGCTAGACTACAGGTAAGTGAAACGGCGAATTTTTCCGGTCTCTACTAATAATAGACATCACATATTAAATAGCAATATTCTTATTGGTTCAGTCAAATAGGGCAACAGCTCCACATACAAGTGACAGCCAGTAATGTTCTGGTAAGCTGAGCGTACGTTGAAGCCCAGCAAACAGTCAAGTTTTCCCGCGATAAACCATCATCTCAAGTAATGTGCAAATGTGCAGGGCTTGAGCGTACACACGACAGTGCAATCTAACATATAGGTCATTGACCACGCGAAATATTCCTTTTCGTTGTGAAATATTAGAACAGTACGTTTCAGTTAAATAATAATTTAATATCCTTTTTTATATAATTTTCAAAAAAGAAAATAATTTTTTAATTTTCTGAGGAAAATAAAACACACATTTTTAAATACTTTTAAAAATATGTATTTTTAATTCTTATTTTCTTGCCATGAATGTTTTTTCTTTAGAAATATGAAGTTTTGATAAGGAAAATCGCGTAATATTTAACATATCGTAATATTAACTTCTTTAACTTTCTTTTCTTTACCTTACTATAAACTAATTATTCATTGACGCAAACTATAGCTAAAATTTTAACCACTTATTCGTTTCCTATAGCTTGCATTTGTTTTTGTTTAATTTTGACATTTATGCTGTCGTGTTTCACATGTTCATACACATGTGCTTAAAAGAAAAGAAAATTTCGTGGCAGTTAACATAATTGAATGATGCCAAACTTACATTTAGATTGCGTTGGAAAACTTCGAAGTCATAGTTGTTATAAGCAGTGGCGTAGCATGGCTGTGCTCCAAGGCGTGCGGTATTAGTAGCGACTATACGCTTTGAGCAGTTGTGTTGTTGCAGAGACCAAGGTGTATATATTATAAGTACCTTGCCTCTTGTAAGCTACTGGCTGTGGAGTGTTCCTGACCATACTAGTCAAATGGTTCCTCAGACAACTCAGTGTTGTGTATAGTCACTGCTGGTCACCGCACACCTTGGAACACTCCACGCGACGCCCCTGGTTATAATATATAAAGATGTTTTTTGGAGAATCTGTGTTTTGCTTCAATTTGTTGTTTTGTAATACAATTCAGTACAAGATTACGTTGATAGTACTATTGTTTTTACTATCACTTAATTTTTTTTTAAATTCTGTTGCTAACAATAAAGAAGTAACATATGAGTTTTTACAACTGCACCGACAATTTGTAAATTTTTTGCATATGTGATTACTTCATGGCCAGTAAAATGACATGTTTGTAACGAAATTACCTGCAGTGTAGAAACACAAGACGTAGCACCAGCTGTTAGCCCAGTTTATTACTTGCATCCCATTGTAGTATATACTGCAGGTCATGGAGTCTATCATGTCGCATGTCTTCTTGTCTGCTCTGTACCCGTCTAGGAGTACCACTGCCACTAAGCACAGTGGTTCCAACTTCATCCTGTACAGGAGAAACTGTTTTGTGGTGGCTATAAAGTGTTTTGTCAATATGGACCTCACAAAATAATTTTGTAGTGGTTACAACACTTTTTTGTTGTCGCTACAAATCTTTATTGGGGACAGCAAAAAGTTTTTGTGGTCACTACAAAAAAAAATTTTTGGTAAAATCCATTTTGACAAAATATTTTGCAGTGACTAATAAGTAGAGATAGGAAAAATTCGCGGGTTCACTGATCTCTAGGCTAGCCTCCAAGAATATATGTGTTCAAGCAGACAGCAGCTGTTCATTGGTTGATCGCTGACAAAGTGAAATGAGCCTGCATTGAGTTACATTGTTATTATTACCTCATGGACGTCAAGGTTGTGTCAGATAAGCCAACGGCCATTAGGGCTAGGAATATTTCGCGAGTTCATCTACCAACATACTATAATTAGGGACCCCTGATTTTCGCGAAAAGAATTTTGCCCCACTTTGTTTCATTAAATTACGTCCACATGTGCAGTTCTGTTCCGTGGTTACTGGCAGCGTGTCTATGTCTATAAATTGACTGAGCCAATTACAATAACGTTCCTGCAACACCACACATCAGTGATTTGCCGGTAGAATCCCTAGGCTTATTACAGTTAAAATATCCAATCACTGACCACGAAGCAGAACTGCAGATCTGCATGTAAGGCACCGAAACAAAGTGAGGCAAAATTATTTTCACGAAAAACAGGGGTCCCTAACTATAAATAATCCATTATCCTGTATATACCGAAGCCCTACCATTTGTCCATTACCTGCTACTCATTCAGACAGCAGACAATGAACGAATATACTGGGCTTGAGTATGCATAGAACATTGGATTCTAGCATGCAGGTCATTGAACTCACGAATTTTTCCTAGCCCTATACATTGTGAAAGTTGCACGAACTTACAGTTACTAGAATTCTAGCTTGTGCCTGAAAGAAAACGCGAATTTTTCAGGTCTCTACTAATAAGTTTTTTTTTTCACTGTGTAAACATCGTGGCAGCAAGAGTCGTGTTATTAGTAGGGACCCCTGGTTTTCGCGAAAAGAATTTTTCTTCACTTTGTTTTGGTGGCTTACGTACATATCTGCAATTCTGCTTCGTGGTCAGTGATTGGATATTTTAACTCTCACGAGCCTTGCGATTCTACCGGCAAATCACAGACGTGTGGTGCTGCAGGAACGTTATTGTTATTGGCTCAGTCAAATGAAATACGACTCTTCTCATAGACACGCTGCCAGTAACCACGAAGCAGAACTGCAGATGTGCACGTAAGGCACTGAAACAAACTGGGGCAAAATTATTTTCGTGAAAAATAGTGGTCGCTACTTATTAGCTCTTCGCACTCTCTGACGACAATAGCTTTCCCTGGTTTGTGTGTTTGTTCTACGTGCAATATAGCCAACATGATTAGATATGATAGTTTATTGCGGGAAAACTTGACTGTTTGCTGGGTTTCAACATACGTCCAGCTTACCAGAAGATTACTGGCTTTCGCTTGCACGTGCAGCTGTTATCATATTTGACTGAGCCAATAAGAATCCCGATATTATATTTTGTGCCTGTTATTGGTCTGCAGGCAGATACATTGTGCAAGACATAGGTCACCCAGTCATATGTGTCGCAATTAACTACAGCGTTTTTAAGTCTGTTGGCCCTAAACATTTTAGCGATGTATCAAGATATTATTTTATTCACACTGCCCAGAATATTCAGCATTGAACGATTGGTACACTGAGTACAGTTAATGAGAGAATTTGGTCAGCGCTCAACATCGACGTCTTAAGCGCAGGTGAGGGCTAACAAGACGAGAGTATGGAGCAGCGTCGGAATGATGGGGCTGGGAAAACGGAAGATCCCAGAGAAAACCCGACGACAAGCGGCCTCGTCCGGCATGATTCCCACATGCGATAATCCGAGGACCAACCCCGCCGAGAACTGATGCCATCCTTGTTTCGGTTTTCCATTGTTTCAAGAAATCGCTCCAGGCGAATACTGGGATGGTTCCTTAACAAAGCCCTTGGCTGACTCTTCTACCAGCTCCTGTCATTGTACCAAGTTGTGAGTGACCGTCTCTGATGACGTCGCTGTCGAAGAGATGTAAAAACCTATTACCTTACAGGAAATTTGGCGAATTAATTTAAGGCATTGTTACGGAGTTTTGCAGTGATTTCGAAAATATTATTTTTATTGCTACCTAATACTCATATCAAAATTTCGCTGCACAGTTTTGACACTTATATGTTATAATTTGTAGCTGAATTTTTTTGTAGAATTATACTGAACGGTTTTTTTAGATTTCATTACCCAAAGTACCACGTTTTTCGTCGTGAAAATGAGCAAAAATGAAGGAAATTATTTTTTTGCTGGCGAATGGTACATTATTTTAAAAAACGCGTCCACAGTATTGTGCATCGTGTGATTGCACATTGACTCGATTTTTTCAAAACTTTTGGTTAAAAAATATTTGAGTTATTGGCACCAGTCTGAAAATAAACTCGGGAACAAGCCCTTAAGAAGACATTCGGTTTTGAACTCGTGTGCATGTGATTTATTTTGGCGATTGGTTTTCTATTTTATAAAACTCAGTCTTGAGGACTACAAACCAATAGAAAACCTACATGAAAACAATTATCGTCAACTCCCGCGCTACCTTGTCTCACGTATGTCTGCAGCTATTTGTTCATTGGCTGCTGCTCCACAGTACACGTGACTACTCGAGTCCACTCACCTGCGAAACTTCCTGCTCTCTATGCAATACATTGTTTCTGTCAAAAGAGTCCATGTATTTTCCCCGGATTTGGAAGTGCTGTAAAGAAAATTGTTTATCACATAGCATTTTATTAATTTTTTGCGTTTATTGTTTTGTATTAAATGGTGTTGTGCAGAAGGCATCAAAGCCGTAAACATAAAAAAAAGACAAAAAACCAGCTCCTAAATTATTATACATTAAAACTTCAGTAGTCAAGGAACCAAAGGCAAGGAGAGGTATAGTATTTTAAAATGAGTATATAATAATTAACAAACTAACTATATTGTTTTAGCAAAAAAATATATATATTTTATAAAATGTGGAATTGTCTCTTTCTGCATAAAACCAATTAATTGTTTTGTATATGTCATGCATTATTGAAGTGCACCATCCGCGCAAAACTGGCCTATATCAGTTGGCTTCATATACGTCACAACATGCCATTTCCTGTTTCTGACTAACTCCACTAGTATTAAAACAAACGAAGAACGCTGTGCTACAACCAGTGTTGTCAGGTCTGTGAACTCCCTGCAGTAGAAGAACTCATATCACTAGTGATAGCGTTACTTCATAATACTTTTTTTTTCTCGTTGAGTTTATTTTATACTTTTGAAATTCTAGTGATAGTCAAATATTTAAATGGTTGTCTGAATTATTGGAAATAAAAGTGAAGTGTTGAATGGACGTCAACATTACCTCACAAATGTATCATGTAACGAAACAATTTTTGCACCATTTTGTTACAGTGACTTACGTGCACATAAATAAAGATGAGAAACTTCGTTTGTCCACTTACCTCTAAAATGAATTTCACCGATGCCTGATTTCAGCCTCTGATTGGCTACTTTCTGATGTAGAGTTACAAATTATTGGTCCCTAAGCTTCGTTACATCTTTGTTACTGTCTCAATTCCTCCAGGGCAGAAACACCAAGTCATATTAATCTGCGTACAATCCGTGATCCTATTTATCACACTCCTAAAGTGTTGGTATTTTTATAAGAGAAATATTGTAAATAATTTTCAAAACATTTTTCAGTCAGGTACTACGTGAATAATATTCCTAAGATTTTAGGTGGTAAAACATTTTTAGTGCTTTTAAAGTTGAAATAACAGACAGTTGAATGCTAACATACCGACTTTGGCTACCGTCACATTTTATAAAATATTTGGCTATTTAATATTTTCTTTAATTATGATGGTAAAAATACGTAATTGCTCTATACAGAGTATTGTAATATTCACAATGCTGTCCATGCATACATTCCTATTTCTTGTAAACTTAATTTTGATTATTTGCAGTTAAACTATTTTGCGAATGTGTTTCTTTTTGTATAGCTACACAAATGCATAATTGAAATTGAAAATGGACTAAGTGCCAAAAATCTACTTCCGAGAAAAAGCAGAAAAACGTAGAAAACACATACACTCACATAGGTATTTAATCGCGATAGCATAGTTTAATGTATATATATATATATATATATATATATATATATATATATATATATATGCATGTCACCTTCAATTCAAATAACACAGCCGCACCACATGCATATTAAACAAAACAGGATCGGAATCCAATGTACACAGGCAGTACCACTGATTTATTTTTAAATATCATTAATCACGGCACTTATTCCTTCTTGAATATCACTAGCCATGGCACTTATCCCTTCTTGAATATCACTAGCCATGGCACTTATCCCTTTTGAATATAATCATCAATGCTTCTTATTCCCTCTTGAATATCACTAGACACGGTACTTATTACATTTTGATGGTATAATCGTGAAAATATGGATTCTGGCACTTAGTCCCTTTTTAATTTCAACTCTTCAATTATTTTACATCATGGATATGAATGCAGATATTCGTGCTTACCAGGATGACAAATTCCAGCCGCGCCGTCAGACGTTTCTGGTGCATGTGTCGACTCTGCGGCGTATGTTGTGTTTGTGGAGTAGTTTCGCTTCGAACGTTGGCAGAATGTTTCAAGGCCGGGAGCGAGCCAGGATGTGGTAACTGCCGGCGTTACTGATAACAATTCCGCCCTGATAAACATTACTCCTTTGCTCACTTCTCTTATCCGTGCCGCAGTCCGCTTACAGTTGACTCGTAAGTAAAGACATTCGGCACTGACCGGTATTAATATCATCGTTAGGGTCACGTGATTTTCGCGAGAAGAATTTTTGCACCAGATTGTTTCTGTGTCTTCTGCATAGCAAAGACGTGTCCTATCTCAGTAACTTCATTCTTATTGGCACAGCCTTCTGACAAACCTCGTCTCATAGATACTAACTGCTAATCACCACGAAGAAGATTTTCAGAAGTTAACGTAAGACATTGAAACAAAACAAGTATAAGTACAAAATTCTTTTCGCGAAAATCAGGTGTCTCTAATCACCACAGTGTTGCCAGAGTAAAAGAAATACAAATACCGTGCTCCAAATGCAAAAATCCCATTTCAGCACAAAAAAATTCTCTCGGCTGAAAGAAAAAGTTATATTTTCTCGAGACAGCATCATTTTTTAAAATTGACAGTTAATTTGTACAATATATTGCATGGGCTGCATTCATAAACACCCATCATTAATACCATCATCGTTTAAGAGTAAAATATGCAGCAAAGTTATTCAAAATGTTCTTCATTGTGCATACTTTACATTAACTAAAAATATTATTATTAGTTACTAAACATAACGCAAAACACTGTAGTACAGCAATGCGAATACTCCCCATGAACATTGCTACACACATAAAAACACTTAAACTTATCGAGATTACGCAACAGTGCTAAAAACACTTAGCAGGTAATATGAAGCTCATAATAGCTTATCAATAGAAACCCTTCTTTTCGCGAAAAGAATTTTGCCTCACTTTGTTTCCGTGCCTTACGTTTACATCTGAAGTTCTGCTTCGTGGTCAGTGATTGGATATTTTAATTGTCGCAAGCCTTGGGATTCTATCAGCAAATCACAGCCGTGTGGTGTTGTAGAAACGTTATTGTAATTGGTTCAGTCAAATGATATACGGCTCTTCTCATAGACACGCTGCCAATAATCATGAAGCAGAATTGCAGATGTGCACGTAAGACACTGAAACAGACTTGGGCAAAATTCTTTTCGCGATAAAACAGGGTCCCTACTTATCAAATAAGGTTGTGATTAAATGTCCTATAACATTAATATTTACGATAAAATTCCCTTTGTTCCATAAAAGTCCCACGAAATGGGACGAATCGCACGACCTGGCAACACTGAATCATGGTTTTCAAAAGGCTTGACTAAATGCCAAATGTATACATAAGGTGTTTTTAGAAAAATAACGAGGTTACCTTGGGTAAGGTAAAATTTCATCTTGAAGCATCCAAGAATCACCCAAAGTGAAAAGGCCATGTGTCCAATAAGCAGGATCCGTTTGTGTTCGAAAAAATATTTAGCAGCACTTAGTTTTGGTGCTTTACGTCCTCATATACAGCTCTGCTTCGTGGTCAATGATTGGATGTTGGGGTTACACTCGCCAATCACAGACTTGTGGTGCTGCAGTAAACTTTCTCTGATTGGCGCAGACAAAAAGTGACGCATTTCACACAAAGACATGCTGCCAATAACCATGATACAGAGCAGCACATAAGGCATCGAAGCAAAGTGATGCAAAAAGCTTTTCGCGAAACTCAAGGGTCCCTACCCTACCAATCAGAACAAGTGTCTTTGAATATTTCTTACAATGGGACAGAGTAACGTACTGTACTATTGTGCACATATGCCATTGCAGTATAGGTCATCCCAGAATTCTTAGAATGAGACTAAGAAAAAAAAAACGAAACGAAGAAGAGAAAATGCGTAGTTTGGCTGTAGTCAACACATTCCTAAACCTGAACAACAGAACATGAAAGATCTCATGAGGAATTAGTCAACAGCAAATATATAAACTGGCAGATTTCCTCTGGGATTGCTTTTTTATGTCTGTTTTTGTTCATTTTGCACTTTGTCGTTAAACATAAGTTTGGTCAGCAAAACATGAGCAATGGCGTATGTCCGCAAATCAATAAATTCGAATGGTATTGCATGGCATGGTGTTCAAATTATCGAAGAAGTACGATATGAAAATACGTCCATACATAATACTCTTTCATTCTATTGTAAATAAGTTTTAGATAAATGTAAAAAAAAAAAAAATGTGATACTACGAGTCATATGACACCGAACTCTTAAACTTAATATTATTAAACATAATTCTCGACGACTTTATATATATACATATATACACTAGCAGTACCCCGCGGCTGTGCTCGCGAGTATTATTCGTAACTGATAATATTTACTTTAATTGAAATACTTCTTTGTACACAAGATTGGTACTTCAGTCATCAAGTGTTACAATGTCCAAGCTGCTAGTTGAGCTAACTCTGCAGCAGAATAAGTAGCTATAACTGTCCACGCGAAAAGCTACCACTAACAGCGACTTCGCCTGGGCCTTATTTATAGCACTGCAAAGTTGACGTTGTGGGGTAGCTATACACTCTTAAATGTAAGATGTTAATCGAATGAAAAACGTCTGATTTGCTCTGTGCATAACCATTGGTGACGGTGCGCTTTATTATATATTTTCAAAATATTCACTTTAAGTTAAGTGCCATTAGAAAGTTTTGGTGGGAAAAGGTTTCACGGAAACGTATTTGGTGCCCCGACCTTGGGATTAGTGAGATAATAGTTATATTATGTGAGCTGACGTTGTCAGGGGACCTAAGTATAAAGAGAACTGCGTAATCCATTTTACCCCTTTTAAACGACTTCATGCAAATTGCACTAATTCGATCTGCTTTGCAGTTTTTGTGTGTCAGAATTGAACGTTCGCACGCAGATTTTAGCGGAATAAGTAGTATTATTAGTATTTTTATTAATAGTCTTATCAGCATTATTTATTAATATTATTTATTCTGTGATCACGTCTCGATAGGTTACTATAGAGTAAACTCCTGTATAATTCATTTCTCGCTGGTCGTACTTGCTTTTCGGATTGCCTGCCTTAAAAGTTCACAAACTTAGTTTTATTCTCATAAAGCAAAATATATAGGCCTATATATACATTTTTAAATACTTATGTAAGCATCACTCTGACGCGAACAACACCTCAATATCTCTACTGGTTAGATAGATATCGTGGGTTGATGGAAAACAAATTTTGTGCTTTTAACCCGTTTTAGGTGTCGAATTTCGGAATATTTTAATTTCACATCTTAGACATTTGTATATATGTCGAATTGAAGTGCAAATCACGACGGTAGCCCGTTTAGTCGAATCAAAATCGATCATATATTTAAAAACACGTATGACCCCTGCACAGTATTGTGAGTTCGAATTTCGAAAAGTCTAAAAACCATTTTGCGGCGTTAATTTTTGTAATCATCTTCCTGAAACAAATATTAACTGTATATCTTGATGGGTTTGATAGATATCAACTATTTATCTAAAACACATTCTAGGTCTTTTCACCTCCTAAGAGAGTGAATTTCGAAAAACATTTAGGCCTAAATCATGTTTTAGAATACTTAACTGGTGTCTCTTCGGCGTAAAGAACACGACAACTGCCCGTTGGGTTCAAGATATATCGACGATCAATTAAAAACACATTTCATAATTTTCACCCCTTTTCACGTCCTTAGGTGAAGAATTTCGAAAATTTGTGAAATTGCTTTTCAAGTATTTCAGTAAGTATCAATCTTAAACAAAAATCACGCCGCTATATAAAAATCAATGGGATCGATATACACCGATTGTGAATCGAAAACACATTTTACCCTTTTTTAACCTCTTTGGGGCCGAATTCGGAAAATATATTTTAATGGTATATGGGATATTTACTAATGCATCAATCTAAAGCAAAGAGCACTTCGATATCTCGATTGGTTCGATAGATATAGAGGAATAATCGAAAACACGTTTAACACGTATATTCACGCCCTTAATTAAATAATTTCGAAACGTCTTGGAGTCCCATCATAGACATTTGTATACGTAACCAATTGAAGTATAAATCACGACGATAGTCAATGGTGTTTCAGTGATATAGACGATTCATAAAAACACATTTTGGCCGTTTTTACTGCTTGGGGGCAGAATTTTAAAAAATCCTAAAACTTATTTTTGGGTATTTACGTAAGCAACATTTTGAAGTGAATACCAACTCTCTGTCCCGAAGGTTTCGATAGATATCGATAGTAAATCGGAAACACATTTAAAGTATTTTCACCCCTTAAATGTTGAATTTCGAAAAAGCCTTAATTGTGTTAAAATTAAATATAGTTTAGTTATTTTATAATTGCGTTGGAATATTTCAAATACAATGTAATTGGCTAATATGCATTTTTATAAGTGTCCTATTAAAGTAAAAATCACGACGGTAGGCCATCGGGTTCGAGCTCTATCGACGTTTCTTCGGAAATACATTTCCCCCTTTTCACCCTCTTAGAGGTCGAATTTCGAAAAATCCCTTCTTAGTGCTCGCCCTACGACCTGAGGGAAAACCCCACAAAATTTTCACGATTCTAGGTCCAGTGGTTTGGGCTGCAGTTTGATATGTCAGTCAGTCAGTCGGTCAGTGTTCACTTTTATATATACAGTGGAACCTTTTTAATACAAACCCTGTTAATACAAAGTTATCATTACTACAAAGTGGTTTTCTTTCCTCTTGGACTAAGATGAGGAATTAAATATTAACGTAAACGTTCAATAAAAAGTTTCCTTGTACATAAAACAGTGTGAGAACTAGTTCACTGGTTAAAGGAACTCATGATGCTATTTTGAAAGTAATTTTTTTTTGCGACTAAACATCCTGGAAATATATAGACATAACTTTTTGAGTTTTTGCGAACATCTGTTAATACAAACCTCATTATTACAAACTACAAAAATTTAGGTCCCTTCAGATATATAAAGAAATTATAAGGAGGCGTACAACCAAAATTTAGGAAGATACTTGAATAGTAAATTAATTTCAGAATAAATTAGTTTTGCATCTAAGTTATGGAAACAAAAGTTATACAAAAGCCATTCTTGAAAGGGGTTGAGATTCGAAGGATAATATGGCAAAAATATATAATAAAGAAATTTTTTACAGCTATAGTTTACAAAACATAGCCATTCTTCCACGAGCTTAAAAACATAGTTTCACTTTTTGTTATAACAGCCGTAACTAATGTTCGCGCACTGAACGTAGGATGTAAAATGAAAACATCTTAGATGTTTTGGCTGCTATTCTAAGAATTTGAGAAAATACTGTCATAACGATTAGTTTTGGACTAAAAGTAAAACCGAAGATTGAAAAGTTATATACGTAGGCTACCAAGTTGTATGTCATGATGAATGTTCCTGCAGTGTACAGTACACACAATGATAATGAAAACTTCCTAAAAACTTATGCATTGTTTTGCTTCCACTAATAATTTTCCTCGCCGGAATTTTCTTCGTAATGCGACAGACCTGATACAACTTCCATAATTCTTTGTAATCATGAGGATTGAAACTATTTGTATTTTGCAATACAAATTTTAAATTGTGCCCTATTACCAAGTTAATCTTCATCTCACAATGAATTTCAAAGACCAAATTCACAATAAAATATTTTAATTGTAAATTTATTAAGGTGTTTGCATATAGCAATATTATAAGTATTATAATAAACTTCAGAGGAAAAGTAGCTAAACATAAAACACTGATTGAAAACGAAAGAAATATCCGAGTCCAAAGAACTTTTTTTATTAATTTACTATGATTTTAAGGAATATTTATGCCAGTGTACGCCACTGTATATATTTTTATATTTGCATTGCACAGTATTTATAATGTAAATCATAATTGTGTTTAAAACAATAATTTTCAGCTGGCTTCATTATCTCCAGAAATTTTCATTGCTGTAAAACTACAAAGCCGTAGATAAAAAACAGCCTAAAACTCTGATTTTTTTAAAATTTAAACTGCCTTAAGAGGAATAAACTCGTCTGGCGTATGAACGGTATTGCACCGTGTCACGTGATACTTTTACGCGAAATTGCTACACGTGTCCTCAATATGTTCATCTATTGAAAGAACATTTCAAACAATTCTTGTGTGTTTTTTTAAATTACGGTTCGTCTATTGGAAACATTGTATTTTAGTCCACTGAAATGTATAATAGCGGCTTTTACAGGCTGCTGTATCTGGAAAAATACAAACCTTATACGAAACTTAGGATCATTCGTTTGACTTAACGTCGCACGGTCCACAAACTAAATCGTAGGTTTATCACTCATATATAAAGAAATTGACTAGTACAAAAACACTGCCAGCAAGTTTTGTGTTCCGCCATTAAGGAGCCTCCCTAGAGAGGCTGTGTTTGTGTGTGTGAGGAAGAAGTGGTAAGGGTGGCACCAACCGACGTTTTGGTTAAATATCGCCTCTCCTCGCAAGCCACTCAGCTGGCGTGCAGTGCTTTACTATTATCTTGTTTCCCTCGGGGCTTTAAGCGGTGACCACATTATTTTATTTATAGCCAGCGTAGTTCAAAGTCTAATGCTTGTTCCTACAGTTGCGTTTTTAAGTTCGGTTGTAAATTTTCTCGATACGGCAGTCTGGAAAAGCCATGTTTGGCCGTTTGGAGTGGCCCGAAAAAATAATGTTTCTGATAAACGCGCCGAATTTTTCAAACAATAGAGACATAGTTTGAAGTGTATATTACTTTCGTTGATATACGAAAAAAAATGCACGTTAAATATTTTCGTTAAAAAAAGAATAGCCGTAACTTACTACAACGCGTTTGAAGCGAAGGTAGGGAGGCTCCGTAAGAGGCGACTCAACAATTTAATTTGTAGAAAGTTTGTTGTAAGTTCAGAAGCATGCTTCTACGAGTATTTGTTGTGTTTTACGAATCCTGGAACCGTGGTTTAAGTTACAGCAGTAAAATAGATATGGAAATCCCCGTTTGTAGTCGTTTTGAGGGGCTCCAAAGACATGTTTACAACAGGCTTGCTGCATTTTTAAAATTACAGAAGTGTTGTTTCAACTGCAGGTTGTTTCCGTATAGAAACACATGTGAATAAGTTTGTAGTTTCACGTAGTAAAGATTAAATTATGCACGCTACAACTCTGTTCATGCGGCGGGTATATGCGGCTTGTAAGAGCTACTTACCTGTAGTACAGTCCGCTCATTCGAAAAAGAGGCTTTTTCTTAGAGTTACTACTAATTAAACTAATGCCAGTTATTTTATGTACGCGAAGCAGTATGCCTACGAGCTGACTGTACGCGCACCAAAGGGAACTCTGTTATATGCAGTTTAGTAACATACATTTCGTCTAGTCTACTCACAAGTTCTTTTTTTTTGTTGTTGTTGTTGTCTATATATTGATTACTTTACTCCAGGAAGTAACGAGACTTGCTTCTCTAGAGGATAATTTTAAATGTGTTTTCTAGCATAAATGTGTCTGGATGCCACAGATTTATTTAGTTGCTATGAAACGTATCCTTATTGACACTGAATACATGATTATTTTCGCTCAATAAGTATTTTAGTGAATAAATAATATATGTATATAATCAGATATTACTGTTACAATTTTGATGTGGCGAGTAAAACTGAGTAATTTGAAGAACGTAATGATTTATAGTTAATTCATTGGTATTGCTTTCTTCAATCTAACAGTTGTCTATAACATTTGTGTATATAGGCTATATTCGAACTTGTATACATGTATTCATACAAATGAAAATGTTACGTTACTATGGCTATTTTAGTTATGTTGTCACGAAAACACCAAAGTTGCAGCAGCAAAATGTATGCAAGTGAAGAATGTTTTAATAAAATGTAAGTAATGTAACATATATTCTACTTTGTACTTTTTGACCACTGGTTATGCAAGGTATAGTTACTACATTTAGAATGTGAAGTCTGTTGCTTTTAGTTCACCCATTTTTCATACGTCCGTTTTTCTCGGAAAAGTGCTTCCAGAGAAAATAAGCCTCAAGGGCAAGGTAAACAGCAAGGGTCATCATATTTTAATTTTTATGTTTGTACCACAAACATTTTGTTTCCCCTATTTTAGATATAAATTGTGACTAAACTGTAGTGTTATTAAATTTTTCATCTCTCATTCTTTGCGTAGTAACTCATAAACATAAAAATATGTATTTTACGCTTTTATGTATGCCACTAAAACTGAAAAAAAAAATAATAATACAGTGAAAATCGATGTTGTAAGCTACAAGGTAATGTATATGACCTTGTAGCTATATAAATATACACATACATTCTTAATATGTTTCAAATTTAAATTTTAAATTTCAGCAATTTTTTTCTAATGTAAACATTTTTTATTTGTGTATAGGAGTCCTTGTAGCGTACACCATTAGTAACCAATAGGGCTATGAACTTTTTGCGAAAAAGAATTTTGCCCCAGTTTTTTTTCAATGCCTTACGTGCACATCTGCAGCTGTGCTTCATGGTTATTGGCAGCGTGTCTGTGTGAAGTGACGTCTCTTATTTGACTGTGCCAACAACAGTAATAATACCGCAACACCACACGCTAGTTACTTGCAGGTAGAACCCTACGACACGTGAGTTAAAACATCCAATCACTGACTATGAATCACAATTGTAGATGTGTGCATAAGACACAGAAACAAACTGGGACAAAATTATTTTCGCGAAAAGTTCATGACCCTAGTAATCATTTTTTTTTCCAGTTTGGTATGTCAGTTGATTTTAGTGGTGTACATAAAACCGTAAAATGCAAATTTTGACATTCACGAGTCATTACGCAAAAACTATGATGGATACAAAACTTAACAAGAACATAATTTTGTCACAATTAGTGTCTAAAACAAGAAATAAATATCTGGTACAAACATAAAAATAAAAATATAATGAAAATTGTTGTAGGCCGTTCCCATAAAGTAGATAGTACAGAATTTCCAAATCATCCCAACTGCTAAACTATGGAGAGAAAATAAAATAGACATGAGGAAATAACGATTGCCGCAATTTAAATTACTTGTGCACAAGCAAGGTTACATGAGTGATGTATATAATCCATTATTCCAACAATGAAAACGTAGCCATATGTTTGCTTGGTTAAAATTTTGTATATGTCTATTTTTGTCCAGTGCTGTTTCTGTTTGAGATACGTCTAAGTCCAAGAAGTGCGCGGTAGTCTCTAGTGGTGGCGCCTTCTATTTCAACACAGATGCCGTCTTCATTGCATCTTCTTGGGTAGCTGCATGAAGGAATAAGTGCTTCATTCGTGGGATGTTCGCAAGGGGTGCCAACCTCTGGAAAATAATAAACCCATAGTTACAAACATTTCAATAAAAATATACTTTGTGTAATTTAAAGTTTTTAACAAATGTCTTTGGAGTTTTCATATCAACGTGCGTAAGGTAGCCACCTGTGTGAACGACTCTTGTGCCTGTGAGGCCCAGAAGTGGGGAAGCTATAAGGGTGACACAGTTTGCGCATCACGCCTCTCACTGGCCTCTATGTGCAAGACACTTAACTAGCGTGCAATCTTCTCGCCGACAACTCGCTTCTATGAGACATTCACATTCATTTTATGTCGTTATATTAAGTTTTTCACCAGCGAGAAAATTATTTTTATTTAATACTGGAAGGTCTTGAATGAGTACAAACGAGAGTAATGTACTTTAAATGTTATTCCTAAGTGACATAACAGACTTACGTTGAGCAGTATTCTATTAAAAAAATACCCGGCTGAAGCTCTGTACACCCCTCGGTGGCCTGAGGAGGCGGCCACCTCAAGTAATTGCAGAGTTGATATTTCAAAATGGACTAAGTGCCAAAAACCTACTTCTGATGAAAAACAAAAAAAAACGTAGAAAAGTGCCAACACGGCACGTATTTCCTTTTGAATATCACTAGACATGGTACTTATTACATTTTGATGGAGATCCTATAACAATAATGGTGTTGTCTTACCTCTCTTTTGAAGATCGTAGGACCGCATGACACATGGACCATTTTGATGAAATAATCGTGAAAATATGGATTCTGGCACTTAGTCCCTTTTGAATTTCAACTCTTCAATTAAGACTTCCAAGTACACCGTAGTAATTCCAATTACAGACTCTCGCGTGTTTACTAACTGATTTAAAATGTAGCTCGTTATATGACACTTAATCGCATCACATCTAGCCAGTAAAACTCACATATTTCTCCCACTTATTTGATCGTGATTAAATGCACACTAAGGCCGCGGTTACACGGCGGCCTGAAGTAGATATCCGAAAGAGGTTAAGTCAACCATTTTTAAACATGTTCAATGTATAGCTGCCGAAGTGAACACATTCGCGTGGTTACACGGTACTCGATTGTCGCAGTCAAAATCGATTGTGTTTTGTTACTACAGTATATGGTTTTGAGGTTATGTTTGGTTTAACCGTTTAACCTATGAACCGAAGGTTAACAGAGGAATGTAGCTGGAGACACGTAAAGTTTACGTTTGTCTGTAAAATGAACATGATTAAATTGGCGTTGGTTGCTTTACTGCATAAATTTGCTAGACGCAAGCGAAAAATACTCTAGGTATTTTAATTTCAGGCTAGGAAACCTTTCTCTTGTACCCAGTCACCACTGTTTACATATTAAAAGTTGCGTCGGTCGTGATAAACTTAACCTTTTGAAAGCTCTACTTGCCCCGTTCCAAAGCTTGTAACACACTCATATGTTGGTGCAATGTGTTATATGGCGACAAAAAATCGTCGTTACCGAAAACATTTAAACCAATATTACACTTTATGGAACGTGGCAAGGATTTTCGAAAAGTTACTTTTACCGCGAAAGACCAGGTGCCTGCTTCATGCATACAAGAGTACTGGAAATGGCATACATTGTATTTCCGTGGCATTTATATTGAAAGGCTCATATTTTAACATGAAACTATTTTTACTTATACGTAGCCAACAGAACATTTTCATGACTTAATTTCCGCTGCTGCAACATAACACGGGGTTGTCAGCCATCTTGTGCGCAGGGGTTGTTGACGTTTAACGAGCCTATTACAGCAATGCATAGAGATTGTTGTTTAGGTGAAGAACCTTTACGACCTGTTCAGTTTGAATAGGAAGCAGCAACGATATGAAGTACTTCAGACACCGTGTGACCACACGTACGGCTGAGCAAGTTTCATTTAAACTAGTTCCGAGGCCCGTGTAACCGCAGCCTTACTCTACTTTATATAGTTTAACCTTCTATTAGCACTGAATTGTATTCAAATTACACATTTTTTTGTGAACTTCACGTGAAAGTTTATGTAAGTGTTGTAAAAAAATTACACAAACTCTAACTGAAAAATTTACTAGTTTTTTCTTTTACCAAGAGCTTATTTTAAAAGGGCATATTTTCGTTCGTATATATTTTTTTTTAGTGCGATATGTTATTTGCAAGAACTTTGGGGTCTATTTGTAGGCAATATTTCGAGCCACTGACTTTTGCTAAAACTAATATTGCCCTAACTAGTTTCAACGCTTTACGAGCATATCTGCAGTTCCTCTACGTGGTCAGTGTCTGGATTTTTTTTTACCTCTCGTCGTGTTAGGATTTACCCTCAAATCACATACGAGTGTGTGTCGCAGCAAACATTACTCTGATAGGCACGGTCAAATTAGTGGTGCACATATACAAAGACACACAGCCAAAAATCACGAAGCTGAGCTACAGATGCGCACGTAAATAAGGGCAGATCCAGGAAGGCGGGGGTACGGGGCAGGACGCCCAGGCGGTCCCTTTGACCTTTCATGTATTATTTATTAGTAAAATATTACACATATTTAAAGTGGTATTTTCTATTTTTTTAGGAAATGCTTTAAATAGTATAATTAGGCATCTTAAAAACTGAATTTTTCTGGGGGAGGGAGCCCAACCCCTTCCCTTTTCGAATCAGTGTGGACATGGCTACTTTTTGGAAATGCCCTCCCCCCTCAAAGAAAAAAGAAAACCTACAGCTGGATCCGCTCCGGTACGTTAAGGCTTTGAATCAAGTTGTTGCAAAATTCTTTTCCTCAAAACTCTGTGGCTCCTAGCAATACTTCATTCACGTGGCAGTAAATACTTCGACTAAAACTCGAGTACAGAGAGACAGACAATGTGTCGTTTGTATTGCCTAGATACCAGGCGTTGTAACGTCGCCGCTGCTATTTTCACAATACAGCGGCGCGGCGCGATACGCCCGACGCTTGCCGCCAGCGACAACTTCCTGCCGTTTGTTCACAATAGAGCCATGAAATATCGCCGGCCGCTGGCGACACGAACCTGTGCTGCCATCTTTTACGTGGAGAAATAACTTATAATAATTGTAAAAGTTGTTTGGAGAAACGTGAATGGAATGATAATATGTTTATGCTCGCATCAATTTAAATAAATAATTACCAAATGGAAAGCCGAGGTTAAATTTTCTACCGAAAAATGAAGTCAGACAAATATATTCATTACTTTTTCACGAACTGAGCAATAGATTCTTACATTAATTTGCGCAAATGCCGGTATTTTAACATAATTATACTAGTATTACATTGATTTTTAACTTTGTTCTAACCTGAAAAATAGTTGCATAAGTGTTAAAATATAAACATTATTGATAATTTCCTTGATTGCTTAGCTGAAACCCTGTCTTGAAAAAATTGGATACATAATATAAACAGTTCTTAATAAAACTGTGCAACTGTTTTTTACATGTGCTTTATTTTACGATTTCAAAAATTATTATCATAAAATAAGTAGAAGATGCGGATCCCATAGTTCAGACCGTACGCGAGCGCAAAGGGGGTGCAAGGGGTGAAGTTTGAACCCCCAATTGCGCTGTAATTTCCAGCAGTTTTCCCTTTTAATTCATAATTTGTCCTAAAAATGTTACAGTTTCTTATAGTGGTATAGTCAATGCATTGGCTAGGAAACTCCTTATTTAGCACCATTTTGGATCTTAAAATCAAAATTTTTACGGCGGAGAACCCCCCGGGCTACCCTTTTTTGACTTCGCATGTGTGTAGATGTATTTTTTTCAAAGGCGTGCATCCCCCTTAACGTAAACCAGACACAAAGAAGGAAATTGTGATTTCTGCACGTCAATTCATGGCTTGCATATCTGTTAAGAAATTCTTATAGTAATATAATATTAACTCACTTGCTGAGTAGTAACACAGCGTAGGGCACCACGATCTGCTGAAGTCCCTCACACTTATACCATTGTAGTAAATTCTGCACTCCACTGAATCTTTCATATCACATTTCCTCTTGCCTGCTGTTGAACCATTCAGGACTAAAATGGCCACGAACAAGAAAATAATAGCCTTCATTCTGGAATTGGAAAACAAATAAAAGTGTCTGGCATGATAATACAGTAGAAAATTGCACAGGAAAAGTATGGAAATTTCTTCACGTAGAAAATTAAAAGTAAAAATGTCAGAACCGAAGAACATTAATTTCTCAGTCTTCGGTAGAACCCTGACGAATGCAAGGTTCGGGATTTACATGTTTAATTAAATTTCGTTCCACCCACCATTTATTTGTTCATCTCGGTGTGATCGCTTCACTGTAGGCACTAACATATTTGTGGCTGTTTTTTTTTTTTGCAGAACCCTATAGGACGTTGCTCTCTTGTTTCTAATGTTTAGCGATATTAATTTTTTTACGCCTAAACGAGAGATTTCAAAAATCTGTCCGGCAGTTGTGTTTAAAATCGTCTTCTCTGTTGGCTTAATTTTTACAAGGCAGTGAAAACTTATGGTTTTTGCTAAATATGTAATCACTAAATTGTGGTTAATTGACTACTTAGTCGAAACTGTACAATTTACTGTTTTAAATAAAATTACCTATCGTGGCAAAAAAACATTTAAAATAAAACTGCCAAGCAGATTTTTTTATATCTGCTCTCGTTTAAGAGTAAAAAATAAAATTATCGCAAAATGGTAAAAAAAAAAAAAACAAAGAGCATGGTCTTAAAACTGTGAGAAAATAAGTGCTTTCATTCTAATAAACACTCGAAAAACACATAGGCTGCTCGTAATAATTTTTGGTTTGCAGTAAGAACGACATTAAGTCTAACTATCGTTCATTGAGCCTGTGGTTTTCTTGCAGCTTTCAGTAGGCGTTTAACATGTCACAAATCTCGTCGCTTTGTCCTTCTTACAGTGAGCAGCAAGAATAAAGCGCGAGTCTCATTGAAATGTTGTATTATTTATGACCTTGCCGCCCACTAAATTAATTTTCCTCGCATTTTTATTTCTTTTTAATATACTTCACTTAGTCTATGCAGAAACTGGTTTTTGTCTGACAGCGACATCATAAAAAATGACTGATCATCGCCAAGTATAATTTAACATGTAAATCCATATCTTTTGCTCAGAATTCCTTAATTGTGGGAAAAATTTTAAAATAAGCTTTTGCGGTTTTTTTTTACCCAGCGTTGTGTAGCGTGTTTATACAGAAAATGGGTGTCGGACTCATTTTCAATTTTAGGTCAATCAGTATTTTTAAAATAACAAACCTAGGAAATGTATTAATTCGTATCAATCCTGCATATGTTTCCATATAGAAATTTGGAAAATGTTAACCTAGGGACATAGGTAATGCTACAAGTTTTTAACGAAAATAATTCTGTATTATTTTGTTTCAGTTCCTTATATGCACATCTGCATCTCTGCTGTAACGTTGGAACGTGTCTTTGTTCAGAGAAGTATCTTATTCGACTGTCCAAAGCAGAATTAGATTTCATTGTGACACCATACGTCTATGATTTGCCATTAGAACTCCAAAACAAGTGAGACCTAACCATTAGGGGCCGGAAAATCTCGCCGATTCAATGACCTGCATGTTAGAATCTATTGTCCTATGCATATTCAATACACGTATATTCGTTTATTGTCAGTTGTTCCACTGAGTAGCAGCCAGTTGACAAATGGTCGGGGCTTGAGTATGCACACGACAATGCATTCTAACATAAAGGTCATTGAATTCGTGATATATTCTGAACCCCTACCAATCACTAACCATGAGTCAAGAACTGCAAATGTGCACACAAGGCATTGAAAGTAAATTGTAAGAAAATATTTTCGCCTTAAAATTGGGGTTTCAGATGGTGGTTACAGTTTTATGTATAAAAATGTAACGATGCCACAGATCTGGACTGTATGTAATCGCTAGAGGCACGATTATTTCGCGTATTCATCTGGTAGCAGCTTATACTTCTCAGTCCTAAACACACACTGGCTACAGTCGAATATTCATTGGCTTCTGAGCGTTCACGCAGGTATCACGTGTGTTCGCAACGATTTTATTTCCTTATTTATTATTGGTTTGTAGTAGTCAAATGTGTATCATAGAACAACTGTCGTCCGATAACAGTGATGACTAGAGACATGCAAAACTCGCGTTATCATTTGGTAGCAGACTAAACTTCACTTTCCTATACATAACAGAGCATGATTTGCTATTAAATTGGCCACGAACTTCTATATGATGTCATTTAGGTGTGTTACGTCTTTACAGAGATTGGCCTCTCTACCGTGTAAGCATTCTCTGTGGCAAGTCACGACAATATCGGCCAGCGGGAGACGTCGAACAAACCTATAGTCACTTGGAGTCTAGTCAGCTGTCAGAAAATAACGCGAATTTTGCATGTCTCTAGTGATGACAGTGAAGTATACATCATTCGTCTCATCGTTGTGTCGTTTACTGAATTTCTGTAAGTGTCTGATATCTACTGTGTTTTTGTTTCGTCACATCGTTGTGTCACATTGTCTACTTAGGTTTATTTGTTATATTTTTGTTATTTCATTTATGTTCTGTTCGTTCCTTGTTTTATCTGACCCGATTACAGCTTTGGAATTTCATGTAGTGTATGTATCCCGAAGACTAAAGCATACTCTGCTTATTGATGTTTTCTTGTCTTATTTTTTGTTTTCTTTAGACAGTCATTTATTTCGCAATGGAGTATGTCCAAGCAAATAAATCCAGTCATGCACTCCCATTGCACAGTTCTATCAAAGATCATTGATAGAGAGGATTATTTATCGCGGGAAAACTTGACAGTTTGCTGGGTTTCAATGCACGTTCAGTTTACCAGAAGATGACTGGCTTTAACTTTTACGTGGAGCTGTTGTCCTATTTTACTGAACCAATAAGAATCCCACTATTGTAATATTTTATGCCTGTTATTGGTTTGCAGACAGCTACGTTGTGTCAGACGTACATCTTATAGTCATGTGTGTTGTAATAAACTACAGTGTTTTCAAGGGTATGTTGGCACAAAACATTTTCGCGATATACCATAATCTCTACTCATTGACGTTCAACCTGGCCTAGAATCAATACGCGAAATATTCGTGCCTCTAAATCGAAACACAAAGAAAGCGTTCGTCGCCCGTAAACGCGTGGGATGTAAGGTCGACTGATGCTAGCTCTACAGTTATCTCATCGCCTCTAAGCGTATCACACTCAGCCGAGCGTCAGTTTTACAGTACAGCACTGCCCTAAAGGTGTCCGTCTATGTGAACGTGTTCTGCTCGTTCTACGCGTACACTCAAAATCTGCATTAGTGAATATTCACTAATTCACACCAATAGATGGAGCAGATTCAACAAATTGAATCAGTAAGAAACCACTGAGAAATCGGTGACTGTTCACTGATTACGATAAAGAGTGCCAACATTCTACAAGTTAATTAGTGAATGTCCACAGATTTCCAGTAATTTTTCACTGGTTCAATAAGTGAAAACGGTTCTTTGATTTCAACTGAACAAACCGGTGAATATTCACTGATTCACTTGTGAGATGTTGGCACTCTTGAAGGAAATCAGTGAATATTCACAAATTATACACTGACTACTTTCACTGATTCAAATTGTCGAAACTGCTCCATCTGTCAGCGTGAATCAGTGAATATTCACAAATTAAACAGTGACTACTTTCACTGATTCAAATTGTCGAAACTGCTCCATCTGTGAGCATGAATCAGTGAATATTCACAAATTCAGATTTACAGTGAAGAATTGTGGAAGCTATAAGGGTGACACAGCACGCGCAACACGCCTCACACTAGCCTCTAGGCGCAAGTCCCTGAACTACCGCACACATTTATTGTGTCTAGCTTACCACTATGCGACATTCAGTGGTAACTCTTATAATTTTATGACGTGTTAGTAAAGATAAAAGGGTATTGTACACGCCTATACCTAGGGCCCGGCAGTTTTCGCGAAAAGATTTTTGCAGCACTTTGTTTCAGTGTCTCACATGCACACCTGCATCTCTGCTTTGTGGTCAGTGATTGGATGCCTTAACATACAACGTCTGAAGGTTAAACCCGCAAATCACAAATGTTATCTGTCACAGTTAACCATGCACTGATTGGCACAATCAAATAAATAATAACTGTGCACAATAATCATGAAGTTGAGCTGCAGGTGTACACGTAAGACACTGAAACAAAGTGGGACAAAAATATTTTCGCGAAAACTACCGGGCCCTGCCTATACCACTTAAAAGAGTCAACACCAATATTTTAGTTTCTAAAAAGACTGCAAAATCGCCTGGGTTCGAATCCTGGTACGAGTATGGGTGCTTGTGTCGTTTTCTTACGTTCAGTTTGTTTGTAAGCCGTCCCTCACTAAGCCTGGAAAGTGCATAAGACCATAGAACGTTAATAAACCCTCTAAAATAAAAAGAAACGCATTTTTTCGACTTTTCGGCCGCTAGAAAATATGCTTTAATAAGTGCCGGTGAACCTACGTGTGACGTCATTCAAATGATATTCCTAAGAAGACATCACTTTTGTATAACGAGAAGTTTAAGAACAGTCTGTTAACGGCCGAAGCTCTACACACTTCTCGGCGGCGTGGGCGGGCGGTACCCTTCATGTGTAAGAAATTTCATCAAATTAAAATGTTGGTTTAAGAGCGCAGTCTACCGCAATTGTCATCGCCATGTTTTCCTTTTTTATTTTCGGAGCAAATATTCAAAACCAGACATGTCCAAAGTCTCGAGAATGAGTTTAATACCCTTTATAAATAATCAAGATGTGTTACATACGAGTATGAACTCAGACTCCATAAACGAAACATATGTCTTATTGAAATGGATATGTTTATTTTCAGTTAGTGGTATAAAATGTAATGTTTATTCACATTTCTCGACATCTAGATAAGGTGGACATGTCTGGTTTTGAAAGTTTGCTCCTCATTTGTACCACATGTTTTTTCTTCTTATTCTTGACACAAAATGTGACTAAACGTGGCTCTTATGAAATGTTTTTATCTCTCATGGTTTTCGCAAATTGACTTGTTAAAATCAAAATTTGTATGTTTTCGTTTTAAGGTCTACACTAAAACCAACTGACACACCAAACTGAAAAAAATTCACAGTGGATAAAGACGTCGCAGGCTACAATGTAATGTACATAAAAACAAGGAATACATTTTTTGCATTTAAATAAAAATGTTGAAACTTAAAATATAAATTTTAAAAATTCTATATTTTTTTAATTACACAAATATTTTATTTTGTGGTTAAACATAGCCGAATTTGTAGCCTACATCGTTTTTATACACTGTGAATATTTTCAGTTTGGTAAGTGAGTTGGTTTTAGTGTAATCCTTAAAACGGAAACATGCAAATTTTGGCTTTAACGAGCCATTGCGTAAAAAATATGCGGAAAGAAATTTTTACAAGAGTAATTTTGGTCACATTTTGTGTCTAAAACAAGAAAAGATAACCGGTAAAAATAGAAAAAAAATAAAACATGGTGGTGAAAATTGGGGTAGACCGCGCCCTTTAACGTTGATAGGCCTACATATATTATTTTAAAAAATTAAAACAAATATTTAAATGCAGCTTACTTACTCAATGCAACCCATCGTGCGTGTGGATAAAGGCAGAAGATATGCTGAGAACAATGCAGGGTGTACCTACTATAGTTATTCACGTCGCACGTTGGCAGCTGGTAATAACTGATATGGTGTTCCTAAAAGAGGTTTCAATGCCGCTTATCTGTCATGTTGTAGTTGCAGCCGGTGTGTTATCTTCAGTCCAGGATGGCGAATGTCTGCGAGTGAAACATTGTCGTCTAATGAGTATGGACAGGAAGTTTTCGCGAGATTTGGCACCACATTGTTTCAGGGCCTTCCGTACGTATCTGAAGCAATGCTTCACGTTTATCTCCTGTGTGTATACTTGTGCAGAGTCGTCTAGTTAAAACAACCAATCACTGACCACGAAGCAATACTGCTGGCAAGGCACTACAACAAAGTGGTTAAAAAATCCGTTCGTGAAAATTTCTTATAAAGAAAAATTTAACCTAGGAAAAGTCATGATTTTGTTCGCAGAAAATAAATCTTTTTTGGTCAGCGCTTAACATCGAGGTGTTCAGCGCTGGTGAGGGGTCACATGAGGTGAATATGGAGCAACGCCAGAGTGAAAGGGTGGGGGAAGCGGGAGATCCCCGAGAAAACCCGCTGACCAACTGCATCGTCCGGCACGTTTCCCACGTTCGAAAATACGGGGCCCGACCTCGGTGTGAGGCGAGAGGTCTGTCCTTTTTTTTTGTATGTTCATACGTTAATGTCCATAGCCACGATGAAAATATACACAAGACATTGTATAAATTCAAAAAAAGAACAAGTATTGACCAAACATAACATGCCGTATCTATGAACGGCATTCGAATGACAACCAACAGCTATCCCCATAGAGAAAACATTGGTGAGCAGTTGGTTGTCATTCGAAAGAGGTCTATAGTTTCGGCGAGCATTCACCATCACCTATTTGTCACGTCGCGGTCTGTCAACAAAGTCTCGCAAGAAAAACGGTGTTTCAGTATTCAATGCAAAGTCTATCAAATTAGCTATCATCCACACAATAGCTCGACGTTTGACACTGGGAAATGTTGTCACGTCCATGAATAGTATTTTGTCCACACGTAAATCATTCACCGTTACACCAAGCAATCTTGCAATCAGACGTTGACACCAAGTCCATGCTGGTTTCGAATAGACACATTCTGTGACCCTATGAAGAGCAGTGTCACGGCGCCCTCAAAGATCGCACTTATCGACATTTTCCAGGTGTATTCGTCAGGTTCCAGAAAAGCAAGGGTCGAGAAACTTCTGGATAGCTTTCAGAGCAATTAGCTTAATTTTCCTGTCCATAAGTAAACTGGCCGAACGTCTAAAAATAGTATGTTACGCTTACTGTAATTCGTTTCATATAACTTCAGAGAAATGCTTCCTAATGACATTTATTGTCACAACGCTAGAAAAGAACTACTGTGCACATACACAGCTAAATTGACTTTCTCAGCTTCACTTTAGTACCCACAATAATGTGCATCAAACATGTATAACACATTACTAGGGACCCCTGTTTTTCGCGAAAAGAATTTTGCCCCAGTTTGTTTCAGTGCCTTACGTGCATATCTGCAATTCTGCTTCATGGTTATTGGCAGCTTGTCTGTGTGAAGATCCGTATCTCATTTGACGGAGCCAATTACAAAAACTTTCCTGCAACACCACACGTCTGTGATTTGCCGGTAGAATCCCAAGGTTCGTGACAGTTAAAATATCCAATCGTTAACCAAGAAGCAGAATTGTAGATGTGTACGTAAGACACGGAAACAAACTGCGGCAAAATTATTTTCGTGAAAAACAAGGGTCCCTTGTGTATCCTCAGATTTTTCAAAATTCTCTAAAAAAAAAAAAAAAAAAAGGTTTTTGGGGGCCTGCGGTGGTCGAGATCTGAGGATACGCAAGGCGCTGGTCAAGCATACGGAAGAATTTGGCGGATGTAGAAATAGGGACTACGCTCCGGTCGTCCGCTTATTCATTCATACCTGACCTGACTCCAACAAAATTCCGTCCTAAACCTTGATATGGCTTTCGCTTTTACGTGGCGCTGTTGCCGTATTTGGCTGATCCAATAAGAATCCCGCCGTTGTAATATTTGATGCCTGTTATTGGTTTGCAGACAGCTACGTTGTGTCATACGTACATAGAGCCGGTGTTTTTTGGTGAAAGAGAACTATGCAACATTTTGTGTCAATGCCTCACGTTAACATCTGTACCTCTGCTTCGTGGCTATTGGCAGAGTGTATTTGTGCAGAGGCGTGGCTCATTTTATTGTGCCAATGAGAATAAGGTTACTACGACACCACACGTCTGTGACGTTGAGAGTTATAAACAACCAATCACTGACCAGGTGGCAGAGCTGCAATTGCGCACCTGCGGCATTGAAACAAAATGATGGGTAATTATTTTCATCAAAAATCACTGGCTCTAGATGTACATCACTTAATCATACGTCTTGTAATTAACTACAGCGTTTTCAAGGGTATGTTGGCAGAAGACATATTCGCGTTATACTACCATCTCTAATAATTAGAGACCGAGAAATTTCGCGTGTTCAATGACCTACAGGTTAGACTCCACAGTCCTGTATACACTATGTCTTCAGATACTTGTGTATTGTCTGCTGCTCCAGTGAGTGGACAGTTGTACATGTGACAAGGTAGCTCGGCTGATTGTTTTTTAAGGCCATGATCTTCCATTTATTTCAAGCAATTGAAAATAAATCGAATATTTTTTAGCCAAATGCTTCAAATGCTTTTAAAAATTTTGGACTGTGTACAGTCATACGATATACAATTTTGGCAGTGCGTTTTTCAAAATAATGTACCGTTTACTACTACGAAAAAAATATTTTGCTTTATTTTGGCTTATTTTGACAGGAAAATATGTGGTGTTTCGGGGTCGGGGGGGGGGGGGGGCGTAACAATCCGTTTGGTGTATTGTAACAGAAAAATTCAGCTACAATGCTTGTATGCATTCTACGTGTGTGACTAACATGACTAAGTTTTATGTAATTCATTTAATTAATTCCAATATAATGTACAAATAGCTACTCACAATAATAAAACAAGAACAAGTACATAGTATTAATGTATATGATGATCCTAACCCATGATAATGTGCCTGGAAACATTCTACGTGAGTGATTAATGTGATTAATGTTTCATTTTACTCTTGCTCTGATATGATGAGTTAAATAAATCCTCTATTTCAGTGGCCGAGATGGTCCTACAAGTCAGAGTATGTTAATTTTGTTGTATCAGCTGTATTATGTATAATGTTGATTAGTATATTGCCCTAGGAACCAATGTTTTCACTCATGTTTTTTTTTTTTTTTAATGTTATAGTCTTATTTCAGAGAACTAATATTTCCTGTTGTTGTATTTAAGTGACAAATAATTGTGATGCCTGTATATATATTTAAAATGTGCCAAGTGCTTGGACAATTTGTGCTCGAGTAAGACTATGTGAATTTCTGTATTTCTTTGTAAATAAGTATATGAATCACCTTATTAATTGTAATACTTGTAAGTAAAACCGCCAAAATAATGCATTTAACACAATTTCCTCATAAGAGCAACAGTGCTCATGGGAAATTGGTTACATGCAAATAAATTAAAAAAACGATGATATATAAGTGTTAAAACTGTAAGAATGAATTTTTGATGTGTGTATTAATTTGCGTTAAAAAAACCTTTTCGAAACCACTGCAAAACTAAAGATCGAGGCCTTAACTCTCATCATCTTGAGCTTCTGGCAGCTAATCACAGACAAGTGTCGAAGTAACCTAGCTCTGATTGGCGCATTCAAATAAGTGACGCCTCTACACAAGGCAAATATTCGTATGTGCCCATAAAGCAGTGTTACTAAGTAGTGGAATATTATTTTCGCGATAATCAAGGGTTCGTAACTAGAAATAAACCTTTGTATTCCCTCAATCCTGTTTACAGAAATTTACAAAAAAATTAATATGTGTATGTTTTTGATGAATTCATTAAATTTTTCTGCTATTCGTTGGCTTGAAATTGAAAATTATAAAACATACTAAGTTAACATGGATAAACATTTTGTATAGTCCTTCAAAAATTGAAAAAATGTAATATTTTTAAATAGGCAAACGTTGATAAGTTGTATATTTGTTTACGTCTTATAAACTGTTTCGATAGTGAGGAGGTTAGAACAAACTTTACACAAGACCAGAAACTAAGGAAGAAATGTCCATGGCCTATATAAAAGAACCATCCCAGCATTCACCTAGAGCTATTTCAAAAAACCATGGAAAATCGCAATCTGTGTGGCAGGAGTCAGGAGTCGAACGCGATTCCTCCCGTAGAACTTGTTATATCACCGCCATATCACTCGGTATGTTGTTTAGTTTGTGATAAAATTGAACAAAAGCGAACTGTGATTTTTTACTTTCCTCTTGAGCTGAAGGTCTTCCATTACAATAAGTCACTCGTCTTCACCTCTTCCTAATTAAACAAATAAGTGAATAATTAAGTTATAGGTCATTCGGGATAAAGTGAACACTAAAAAGTTAACCTTTAAAAAATATCACGAGCCGTTACAGCATGTAGTTCAACATTACATATAGTCCCCTTACTGCTTGTACGGTTGGCAACGAAATTACGCAATATAGTTCCGTGTGTTTGATATTTAAATACAACAATACTGAAACAAAATCAACCGAAATCGACATAACTGTATTTTAAATGATAAATAGATTTTTTTATCAAACTGTATCGATTCTCACTGACTGCACAAATTATTTTACACGCGCAAACATCAAGTGACGTGTCCAGAGAGGTTAGACGTGTCTCGTCGTCAGCCTTTACGCGCGAAAGGTACAAACTAGCTGAAAATAGAACTCTAGCAGGGGTTTTTTGAGTGTTCACTTTATCCCGAATCGCCTATAAATTACATGAAGTAGCACAGTCAGAATTACATGAAGTAGCACAGTCAGATGCGAAATTAAAATCATATTGGCCATCTAGCCACATATTTATTCCAGCGCTTTTTATAATTATGAGGAATAATATGTGTTAAACACTGAGGGGAGACAAACATTTTATTTAATAGAAACCACAAATATTAAAACTAGGAAATTAATTTTCCTTACCTAACATGCCGTAAATTAAATAAATCCTCATCTGGCGTATGAACGGTATTACAGAGAGTCACGTGATAATTTACGCGAAACTTCTTAACATGTCATACATACGTTTGTCTATTGAAAGAACATTTTAAACAGTTTTGTTAGTTTTTGAAATTACAGCACGTATTTTATAAACATATTTTAGGCCACTTAAACGGATAATTGCTTGGGACCTGAAAAATTGGCGTTTTATTTTGTACACAAACAACTGTAGGATCGTGTCGCTTTCGTAATTGGTTCTTGACTCATGTAGACTCTGAGCCAATAATATAGAAGCAGGTTATTGCAGGTCTAATAATGTGATATCACTGATGTCAGTGACCAGCCAATGAGCAGTTACTCTCTGCTTCAGTACACATACATTCTTGCAGGCTAGTATACTGTGAACCCACATATATTTCCTGTCTCTAAAATAGCCGCTTTCGATAACTCCTCTGGCTGGAAAAATACCAACATTATACGTAACACAGAATCATTCGTTTGACTTGTCATCACTCTCTCCACAAATAAATTCTTAGTGTTATATCTAAAAATTACATATCAAAAATAGGCTTCAAGGAAGACACTGCGCTCAAATATTGTGCTCCGACTGTTATTGGCTCGCACACCTCTCTCGCCCTAATTGTTTTCTTCTGTTATTGCTTCCTGCTGGCAAAAAAAAGTTTCACGCAATGGCATTTCTTAAAAGACCTATGTTCTATGTTCCGGATGGAATTTTTCGTGTTTGATGCGCGGAGACAGGTGAATGATAAAAGTCTAGCTTGCGACATTCGATGGTGAATACTTCGCTTCTATTCGCTGCGCGCCAAACTGGCGTGCAATGTTTTCGTTTCACTTTTATTTTCTGTTGTGGTTTTAGAAGTGACTCTACAATTATGTTTGTTGGAAAGTTGTTAGTATGTACCGAAGGATCAAATACCAGTGAAAAAATGTTAGACATACAATCTGATATCGAAACCATAGCAGACTGGTTCAAGGAAAACAAAATATCCTCAAATGAAAGTAAAAAAATTACAACATTGCCAGAAAACCTGTTAAGGAACTAAATACAAATACAGTATTGATAAAATAGTGATGCAGTTCTGTAACAGGCATAAACAGTCAAATACCTAGGTATTACAAAGTGGAACACTCCAATGTCATGACGACATTAATTACACAAAAAAAAAATAACACTCCAGTCGCTGGAGCCCCGCGTAGATTACACGATCTCATCCCACTTAGTTGTCTGTAACAATTGTGCTACTACCTGATCCATTGCGACATGAATTATTTTGATGTAATATGGGCAAATTGCAACCAACACACATTGCGTCAAATAGAAAAACTACAAAACAGAGTCATACGAATATTTTATTGACCCCCCCCCCCAGAAACACAACAAAAACACTTTACATAAAACAAATATCATGCCTATTTTACTGTGCACATATGCTTAAACCCTACTGCTGCTAAATAAGATAAAATACAAACAATCTACCAGTAATTTGATTGTGAATTCAAGAGAAACTGCCATAACACTTTAACCAGAAATACAGGCAACCTAGAAATACATCATATCAACACACTTAGATGTGGTTATAGAACTTTTAAGTACCTGCCATTTACAATATACAACAAAATTCCAAAATCTGTGACTTCGTGTAGCGACTTAACAATTTTCTTAAAATTGATAAAAGCGACATTGTGGAAAGCATGCAAGGTTAGTGAATAAATATAAAAAGTCTATAAATTTTTTATTATTTCGTCTGAACGTCTACATACTATTGTATCCTCTCACATTAGCATACCTGAGAACAAGCAAGAAACCTAGTTAAGTATCTGCTCAGAAAAGTTTGTAAGATTGATTTTGTTAGTACTAATCTGTAGTTGTCATTTATTTGTTTATTTACTTTTACCCCTGAGTAATCTTATCACGTTGGCACTACTACAGAGTTATATTTCCGCCGATGAATGAACCTTTCATCACTAGTGATTTGTTGTATTTTGTATTTTTATAGTACTATTTTTTAAAATGCGTTCTCACACTAAATGCAATATTACAGTGTACCGCCACATACTATATTAGCAATGATCTGTATACCATCTCCTAAAACAAACCTTAGCGTTCATTGGAAATTGGTATAAAATAATAAAAAATTTTAAATTTTCTTTTTAAAAAATTAAAAAATTTACGCGCACAACAGGAGACACTGTTTTAAACAGTTAAGTGACAAACATTTCGTCCTGTCTATTCAAGGATAGTTTTTTATTTGTTTGTAATACATTAATTACTTTACTGCAGGAAGTAATGAGACCTGCTTTTATAGATGATGTTTTTAAATGTGATTTCTAGCGTAAATGCGTTTGGCTTACACAGGTTTACTTAATTCCTACGAAACGTATTACTCTAATACATAATTATTTTCGTTCTGTTAATATGTTAGTAAATGATATATTAATAAGTTATTATTGTTACAATTTTGCTGTTTCTGTTGGCATTAAAGCCAGTGAAACTGAGTAACTTGAAGACTATAATTATTTATAGTTAAACATTTTATTGGTGTTGGTTACGTCAACGCATCCATAAGCCTAACAGTTTTATCTAGCATCTGCCTGAATAGGATATATATGAATATGTGTATGTATGTAGGTATTCATTTATTTATATGCATACATTCACATGTTAATTTTTGATCACAAGATCTATTGTTTTGTTTTAGTTATGTCGCCACGAAAACACAAAATTCGCAAAAAAAATTATACAAGTGAATAAAGTTTTAATAAGTAATGTTACATTTATTTTGTACTTTTGACCTCTGGTTATGTACAAAATATTGTAACGAATAGTAACTACATTTAGTATACGTGGTTACGAAAAGTCTGTTACTATGAGTTGAGAATTCTATTTTTCTTCGTAATTGCTTTTTATTCTGGCAGACGATTACCGATAAGAACCTTAAAGTAGTATTTTAAAAGTTCTCCAACTGCAAATATTTGCATAGAAATATGAGGAAATAACGATTGCCGCCATTTAAATAACTTGTGTACGAGCAAGGTTATACGTGTGATGTATATAATCTTTATATTCCAACAATGAAAACGTAGCTATATGTTTGCTTGGTTATTTAGTATATGTCTACTGTTGTCCAGTGCTGTTTCTGTTTGAGGTACGTCTTATTCCGAGAATTCTACGGTAGTCTCTAGTGGTGGCGCCTTCTATTTCAACACAGATGCCGGATTCATTGCACTTTCTTGGGTAGTCGCATGAAGGAATGAGAGCTTCATTGGTGGGATGTTCGCAAGGGGTGCCAACCTCTGGAAAATAATAAGCCGATAGTTACAAACATTTCAATAAAAAATTGTAGTTTGTAAAATTTAAACTTTAAGAAATCTGTGTGTGAACGAATTTTGTATCTCTGAGGCTTATAAGTGCGGAAGCAATAAGGGCAACACAACATGTGCACCATGCTTCCTCCTAGCCTCTATGTGCAAGTCACTGAACTAGTGTGCATTCTTCTCGCCTACAACTAGCCTCTATGAGACATTAATTGGTGTTCCTATCACTTTTTGACGTTATATTAGATTTAAAGGTGTAAACTTCACGCCTGTACCATTTTAAATATTCTACACATAGATTTCCATACCTAAAAGGATCGCTAATCACCAGTTTTTCTCATTTTCGCCAGTGAGAAAATTATTTTTAAAATCTGGAACATCTTAAATGGGTACAAACGAGTGTAATATACTTTAAATGTTATTCTTAAGTCCGTTACAAACTATCCTTCATTCCCTACTCATTTCCTTACTTGTTTCTGGCCATAAACATTGAAAGCGAACTTATACCAGAATTATATAGCAAAACTTCTGTGTTGCGTAAACACTATCACTGTTTACTAACAAATTTCGGTACGTAAAGTAGAAAAATATATTTGAGATGTTGGTTGCTACAATCCAAGAAGTATAGTTGTAGAATTTACGAAACCTATTTCACAAACAAGCTTCACATATAATTCACAAATAAGTTAAACTTTTTTGTACGATTTAGGTTTTGAGAACTCCATTAGTCGTGTGTTAAGTAGGAAGCAAGAATTGTATGCCTATGCAAATACATAGGCAACCCTGCTTGCATACTCTTGCATGCTCCGTAGCTGAAAATGTCCATTGCGCATTGCGCGGTAACATACACTACGATCCAAAATAGGACGAGCTCTATCTGTGAAACTAAGTGTGGCATTCTCTCTGAAACCAGAGTAGTACGCACTGTTGCAGTGCTACTTGCACAGAATTCGGTATGGAATTCTAAACTGAATTATGGCTAGCGTATACCGGGCTTAATTAGACGAAACTGATTCAAATAAGCAGTATTCAAATAAACTCACATCGGCTGAAGCTGTATACACTACACGGCAGCGTTTCTCCCACGTAGTTAATTGTGATTAAATCAACAATTAGTCTACTTGCTGTAGTTAAACCTTCTTTTATCACTGAACAATATTAAACTACGCCCTTTTTTGTACTTCACAGGTAAATAAATGCAAGTGTTGTTAATTTAAATAAATGCAAGTGTCTGTTTTACGTTACTTCATGGTCAGAGATTGGATCTTTTTGCCTTTCATCGTATTTGGGTTTATCCTCATATCACAGACGAGTGGTTTGACAGTTAACCTTATTCTGATTGGAACAGACAAGTTAGTGATGTCTCTACAAAGACAAACCATGCCAATTACCCCGAAGCGCGGCTGCAGATGCACACGTAAGTCGTTTGAACAAGTTGTTGAAAGTAAAATATTTTTCAAAAAAATCAGTGTTTCTAACAATACTTCATTCGAGTGCAACGAGAATAGACATTGCGTCACTTGAATTGCCTACATTCCAGGCGTTGTAGCGTAGCCGCTAAAATATCTGTGTTTTTTTTTATTTGGTAGTCTCTTGAACCAAGATAATTTCTCTATTTAGTATTTCCACCAAATAAAAAGACCTTATCACATTTTGCGAAAAAGTTGCATGCAGTTAGAAAGTGTTCACTCCCATTTATTGTACATGACAGTTTTACCAAAAGCTTGCCTTTATGGTTCAGGCATCGATATAGGTCGTTCGGGATAAAGTGAGCACCAAAAATTTAACCTTTCAAGAATATCACTACCCGTTACTGCATGTAATTCAAAATAAACGATAGTTACATCACTGTTTGTTTTGTTGGCAGCGATTATACAATACAGTTCTATGTATTTTGCTATTTAAATACAACAGTACATAAATAAAATCAACTAAAATCGACAAACTTCTATTTTGTATAATAATTAACATATTTAATCAAAATATATTGGTTCCTACCGACTGCACAATTTATCTTTCACGCGGATACATCAAGATACGTCTCCAGAGAGGTTAGACACGTCCCGCCGTTAGCCGTTACGAGCGGAAATATTCGAACATGATGAAAATATAACGTTAGAAGGGCTTATTTGAGTGCTCACTTTATCCCGAACCGCCTATAACAGGAAACAATGCTAAGTAAGCCTACGTCGTAGGTTTATTCCACACTAATGGTTTAACGTTTTGTATCTTGCGAAATTACGAATTATAAGCTCGTAGTTCAAATGTTGTTATAAGCCTTATGTTTTGAGCCAGGCTATGGGTTGCTGTACGTAACTGTCACCTCTTCCCATGACAAACTCACCACCAGAAATATACTAAGTGAATTTCCGACCAGCCTGTATAAAACCACGTATATTGTTCGTATGACAAGTGTCGAACTTTACATAGAAAAATACTGTTTTAACTCAGCGAAAATTGTTACATATATTGTAACTTTTTATGTGTGAACACTTATCTAATATAAAACATGTTTGTGTCACTTGCAGAGAATATATCAAAACACGCAGTCTTCCGGTTTGTTGTATGACCTGCCATCGTATAACAATTACCAAGATTTGCTGTCAAACGCTGCAAGGATAGTATTTACAAAAATTTTGCTCCAGCTTGTTTTCTGTATCTTCCGGAATGCGGTTCCCATGCTTGAGACTCAAAGAAGGAATTTATACTCTTTGCGAGTAATTTCATGGTTGGCATATTCTGCAAAGAATTTAAAATAATAATAATTTAATATTAACTAACTTGCTGGGTAGTAGCACAGCGTAGGGCACCACCATCTTGAAAAGTTCCGCGAACTAAAACCATTGTAGTAAATTCTGCACTCCACTGAATCTTTCATCTCACATTTCCTCGTGCCTGCTGCTGAACCATCCTGGACTAAAATGGCCACGAGGAAGAAAATAATAGTCTTCATTCTGGAACTTAAGCACAAGTAGCATATCAAGCATTTGAATACAGAATAAAATTATGTAGTCAAAGTATGAAAATTCGTTCACGTATAAAACTGAAAGTAAGAACGTCAGAACAAAAATAATAATAATGGCTCTATCTACGACAGAACCCTGAAGAATGTAAGGTTAGGGATTTACATGTTAAATTACATTATATGTGACTCAGCACCTGTTGAACACATACATACATACATACATACATACATACATACATACATACATACATACATACATACATACATACATACATACATACATACACCCATAGACACACTAGCAGGAAGGTGTTCTCATGAGTATGCTTTTTCCTTCAGAAAGTCGACTAACAAGAAAACTTTTACAAACTACATTACTCAGTGATGAAAACAACTACCTTGACCAACGAAACTTAGATATTTTTCGTACTGTAATTTATATTATAAAACACATAATACAACTAATATGAAGTGAAGAAACTTGTGCTTAAAAAAGGAACACTACAAGCCTAGAATACATGCATATGACGCCGTATTTCGAAGATGAATTTAAGTGTGTAAATATAGCATAACATTATTGGAAACGTTGAACGACTTATAAACAGTAATAATCGTCAACGATTGTTTTAATTTTTGTAACAAAACTAGCAGTCCTCCCACGTCATTACCCGTGTGTTACTTGTAAGACCTAATATTTTAATTTATTGAAGGATCTCTTAGAAGAAAATATTGGTAGTTCGGTCATCGAGTGTTACAATAGCTAAGCTGCAGTTTATGTTTACTCTGCAGCATGCTAAGCAGCTGTAGCTGCCCATGACAAATCTATTGTAAGTCTATCAATGCCAGTCTAAACGATTGCTCCTCCGGGCCTTATTTATTGTTATAAAAAACAGACACTGAAGAGTGTATTCGGATGGGATGCAGTATACGTGGTATGATGACTGATTTATCTCGAACACAACCATAGATAACTGTGCTTTCAATACCTAACTTCGAAAGTATAAAAAAATTAATCCCCTGATGACACAGAGGTTGTACGAAAGTACGTAACGATATAATTGCAGAATTTCAACTCTTGCATAAATTAATGGCCGTTTTTGCTTTTTCAGATCGTCTTCTTTGAAAAGTTTACAAATACTAAGTTTCATCCCCTCCCCCTGGTATAAGACTTATTTCAATAGTATGACAACTCAAAGAATTGTTTTTGTTATTTTGGTAGGCACCATTCTGAAGCAAATACTATTTCGATGTCTCAACTTAGTGGTCCAATAATGTTTATTCCGAAACTTTAGCACAACTGTTAACAAAATTTCATGTTTCTACACCTTATCATCATAACTGCCTGTTCAGGAAAATTATCACGAAAAGCAATGTACGTATTCACAAATATTTTCGTCGGTCGTTATATTCTCAAAAAAATATTTCATTTGCCTTTGCATTTTAAATTATGCGTAAGACACAGTGTACGCACAAATGAAAACATTGCCAAACTTATAAAATACTAGCTGCCCGGCTGCGGCTTTGCCCGCGTGAAACTATGTAATGTAAACAGTAACTCTGGATAAAATATGTTATGAAAGCATTTAACAGCTAGCGTACTCAATAACAGTGAACTATACACTGTCTTAGCTCAGTGTAGGCCTAAAACGCGCGCGATAAGCTCGTATGATGACATAGTAATTCCCATCGCAAAGTCTTGTACGGGATACGAACCCGTAACCCCACCCCTTCCACAACACAAATTTTATACAATACCTGAGTGAATGCTTAAAGGCAGGCCGTGATAATTCTTTCGTGTGTACAGGCTACAGTCCAAAGAGGTTTTATTTATGAGTAGGTTGGCAGGAAGATACAACTGTTGAATTATTTATCCGTGATCATTCTCTTTTTTCGGGAAACTACAACATTTGACTGCTTTTCTCATCCTTAATTTTCGAATCATAAAATCATGAATTTGATTAGTAGATATTTACATAAGCTTCATTCCTATCAAAAAATCATATCGATATCTCAACGGGTATAAGCGGTACAGACGATTATATATATATATAAAAAACATATTTTTTAACACCTTTCAAGGACGAATTTCAAAAAATCCTGAAACTACTTTTTTGATATTTACGTAAGATTTATTATATTTAAAAAAAAAACCATTTCAATATGTCCACTGATTTAGGTGATAAGTGGGATTAATTTTAAAAAATACATATTTTTTAAAGAGCATTCAAGGACGAATTTCGAAAAATTCTTAAATCACTTTTTAGATATTTACTTAAGCATCATTTTAATGAAAAAAATCATACTATCTGAAATGGTTTAGGAGAAATCACGGATTAATGAAAAACATATTTTACGGCTTTTCAGCCCTTAATTTTTTGAATTTCGCAAAATCTAAAATTCGCCAATATGCATTTCTTTGGGCAACATTATGAAATTAAAAAAAAAATTATGATAGCTTTCCCGGTTAATGAGATATCAGAGATTCTTTGAAAACACATTTCACCCCTTTTCACCCCCTTAATCATCGAATTTCGAAAAATCCATTCTTAGTGGGTGCCTACGGGCCAATTCACTTGCTTTCCTCAAAATTTCATTGTTGTAAGTCCAGCGGTTTTGGCTGTGGTTGATGAGTGAGTGAGTGAGTGTGTCAGGACACTTCATTTTATATACTAAGATAACGGTTCGTATATTTTGTAAGGTATGTTGCATAATCGTGTTAATGTCCGCGCACCAAGGAGGTTGTTGGAAGCCTTAGACGCTAAAAGAGATGCGTGAATTTCATCGTATCGTTTATGCAAGGAAATAAATATAATTAACATTAAAGTATGGGAAGTTTGCTCTGGCAGGTGGATTTACAATTACCTAATCGTCTTAGGTTAACCAAATAGATATACGTGATGTAAACATTCGAGAAGTTTCATGACTTGACGAAGAACACTACAAGCAATGTTACGTTTTGAATAACGATTTGTTTTACTGCTAATATTTGAGGAAGAGGTCGTTTGAGACCATTGCTTGACTTCTTATAACTTGAAATTAAAACTATTCGCAGGTATAACTTTTATAATATGTGCAAAGGTACAGCTTTAGCAGTGCCCTGATATGTTTTAATACTTGTATTGTTCAGTATGATTAAAACGTTATAAAAGATAGGGATATGTTGTCAAGATACGTTATCAACGTTACATCAGAGAAATGTCTGCTTAAAATTGTTTCGTAGGCATTCATCATTAGTAGAAATCATTCTAAATATTCGGGTACTTAAAAATTGTATGTAAACACACATACACTAGCTCCAAAAACGGTTATCCTGTATCTATTATTGATGGGGTGATACCTAGTTTTTGCATATGGCCAACATAGTTGTTATTGCGTTTGGCAGTGAGTATCTTCTGAATGCATTCTCATTTACCCCGCGTTCCTTCTCTACCAATGCTTCAGTCACCTCGATATTAAGGGTGTTTAAGGGCGTTAATTATCAAGAGTTTATATATTTAAGAAATAGTATTAGATTTGTAAACGATACTTAAAGCCCAGTACACACGGGCATTTTTCTTGTACAAGAAGGTGTACACTTTCTTGTTCACCTCGACTTGTAGCGAACTTGTATCGTATGGACGGCCACCGAGCATACTAGTGACTAGCATACAAGGACTTGTATACTAGCTAGTGCGGGATAGGGACGGTACTATTTTTCATTATATTTCTTGTACTAGTCGAATATAAACAAACAATTTTTATATTGTTTTTGAACAAAACAATTACAGATACGAAGAATTTTGAAATAAATAGGGTCTTAGCTGAACAAAAGATGCTATTAAAGGAATATTTGCTGACCGTGCGCCATGTAAATTTATATTTAGATATAATCTACTAGAACAATAATTCCATTTTTACAATTTGAAGCTTATTTTTGGTGCAGGTACAATAAATATTGCACTTATTACCTCCAATACTCGAAACGCAGCCTTTAAAACTGTATTCAAAATTCTAATGGTGTACACCTGATTGTACAAGAAAGTTGGCCGTGTGAACCAAACAATTAATTTGGTAGGATACTAGCTAGAACACTAGCTAGTGTTCCCTTTCTTGTACACATTTTATGCTCACTTTCATGTACAAGAAAGATGCCCGTGCGTACTAGGCTTAAGACTACAGTTTCCTCTAACGAAAATGTTTTTACCTCTCATAGTTTCCTCATAATGGTGCGACAAAGTCAAAATGTGCACGTTATGCTGCCATACAGTTGTGAAAACCAGTTGACATAATTAAACGAAATACTTCACAGTGAAAAGACATGTCATGGTCTACTAACCTAAAACAAAAAAACTCCCAATAAAAAAACGTATGTTAATAAAATTCTGAATTTACAACTATTTCCCTATATTTTTTGCAATTTTTTCAAGCATTCTGAGTGTGGTATTACCTTGTTGCTGCGGATCCGTTAGGACTGTGCGACAACAGCTAACGAATTTCGGAGGACCCGCGTGGTACGTCCTCGACGATTGTGCTATCAGGACCTTGGTTTGTCAGTCTTCGGTGGATAACAGTCCCGTATTAGGTCAGCTAGTTATCGGGACATACAACTGAAGTTAATGCAAAGTGATGATAACTAAAATTAGGGCGAGGTCAAGCCTTTCCCGGCCCTCAGCACATCTACCAAGGGCGTAGGAAAAATGAATTCGGTGGCGTGGTTGAGTGCAACGCCGATCATCTTAGTGTGATGTTGATTGGCTAATGGAGGAGGGATGGATGGAGAGCTGCTCCAAAAGGATTCTCATGACGACCTTGAGGTGGGAAGTACAGGTTGTGTGATATTCCCACCAGACACATTTAGGAGTGCTGTAGAATGAAGTGGGAGACAGGGAGTCATTATAAGGTACGGGTTACAATGATTGTGAGAGTATATAGTACGACATGTCAGAATAGTTCCCGGGATTGACTGATAATTAGGGCCCCGGTAGTTTTCGCGAAAAGATTTTTGCACCTCTTTGTTTCAGTGCCTTACGCGCGCACCTGCAGCTCTGCTATGTGGTCAGTGATTGGATGCCGTAACACCCAGCGTGTGGAGGTTAAACCCGCAAATCACAGACGTGATGTGTCGCAGTTATCCGTGTACTGATTGGCACAGTCAAATGAATAACGACTCTGCACAAAAAACACTCTGTGAATAGCCATGAAGTTGAGCTGCAGGTGTGCAGTAAGACACTGAAACAAAGTGGGGCAAAAATCTTTTCGCGAAAACTACCGGGCCCTACTGATAATACACTTTATTTCATCTGTTTATTGGTTTAGTGTATTTACATTGTTATGCTGATAACTATGTAGGTTATTTTATCTTGAATTAATTTAACCTTGGTTAAAAAAATTAGTACTAGTCTGTGATTTAGGTGTTCTTTAGATATATTGGCGAACGCCTGCTGGCGGCGAGGGAAGGGACGGCAGTAGCCGCCGATGACAATTGGATCGGAGTGGCTAGGTCGGAAAACGTTTGATTGCTAGTGGAACGTTTGTTTGTAGAGAAGAAAGGGTTCTCTAGACTGAGACGTCTCAGCGAACGAGCTGGCCACGCTACGAGAGTCCGGCGTTGAACCCCGGTAGACGGCGATCTCGACGAGAGAGAGATGAGGAATTCTACCGATCGGCCTACCAGGTGCCAGACCTTTGGAGCCTCAGTGCTTGACTGTTCCCATCGCAAATCGGGCACTCCTTGTGCGTGAGATTTACGGCCTCGCTCTTTAGTTTTGAAAATATATTTTTTTTAACGCAAATGAATACACATATCAAAAATTCATTCTGGCAGTTGTAACACTTATATATAATAGTTCTTACCTCAATTTTTCTGTTGCAATACACCAGATAAATTTCCCCCCCTAAATTATCACATATTTTGTTGTCTAAATAAGTCAAAATGAAGCAGAATAATTTTTTTTTCCAGAAAACGGTGCATTATTTCAAAAAATGGTCTTGCAAAAATTGTGTATCGTATGATTGTACACAGTCTCAATTTTTTTCAAAGCATTTGGTTTAAAAATATTTGAGTTATTAGAAATTGTTTGAAATAAATGAAGGATCATGGCCTTAAGAGGGCGTGGTGCACAGTTAAACGCTTAAAGCATTAATTTATAACTGCAGGTTTCTTGAAACCAATTTGCGAAAATTAAACAATATCAATGTTAGACAATAGTCTTAGCCAACGTTTTAAACAAAAATTTTTCCGGTGTTACGAATTTCTGAGGCACAATCTCTGACGCCGGAACCTCTTGCATTTAACTGTGGCGCAAGAGATCACGGGTAACGGATTAGTAATTCTGGGCAAATATTAATTCATAAAGTTGGCAAAATACAATTATCTAAGATTGTCTTAGAGCATTTTATCCATATTGGCTTCGAAAAAAAAAACGTAGAAATCAATTAATGTTTTCAGCGTTTGTTTATCTACCACGCACTCTTAAGCGAGAAGAGAAAAGTCGTGTTCAAAGAATGGCTTCGTACCAGTTTTAAGCGCCAGACCTGGGTGCGGGTTTTTGAAGAATGAAACTATCTCTAACAGCCCCGCCCCTGTTTAACACGACGCGGTAGCCCATTTAAAGAATGGTGTTAGTATGCTGGAACCTAGATTAACTGTTAATTAAACCTTGAAATTCACAAATTTTACTTTAGTCTACGTCTTTTTTGATGATCTTTAAGCCAGCAACACAGCTGATATGTTTAAACATAATTTCCCTAATTTCAGTGTTAATACTCCAGCGCCTACCGCGCCGAAAATAGTAGTTGCTTGGATTGAGGGTGGCTGTATTGAACAAAAGAGCAGCGCACCTTGAAGACAGTTAGTTCTGCTCGGCGGGAAGGCTGGTTCCACACTAATTTAAATATGCACTTTTTTAAAGTCAGTATGGGAAAATTACAAAACAGTAACCCTAGATAATGATATTAGCCAACTTTATGAGTAAATTATCACCCATAATGATGTATTTCTTAAGGTTGAATGTCCCGCTTGTCTAGTGAGATTATCTGCCACAAGATGGCAGCACTTTGAGGGATGATATTTTTGCATCAATAACTTGAAAACCTGTGTATGGATTCCGAATCTGAAAATTGAGTTGTGCATCGGAATACCATATAAATTTATATAATTATATTGCATGTTATTCAAAATACACTATGTCATCTTTTAATATTTTCGAAATTTGAATTATTTTGGAAATATCTACTTGTAAACACGTGACCATAAGTGAAACGAATACAAAGCCCTTTTCAGATTTTGAATCGGCCAAGTTCTTTAAGCGGAAAGATAAAGAGAAGATTGTAACATATCTGGTGTTGGGAAGACTAGATCATGCCGTATCTGGTGAGTGATAACATCTGTGGGACAGACGAAGAGGTAAGATAATGGAGTCGTGTGCCCGCCGTGTATGTTGAGCGACATGTGGTACTCAGCAAATGAGCAGGAAACACTCAAACGACAAACTTCACAGAACTAAGAAAGGTACCAGCCATTACTTTCAGTGTTGTACCACCCGACGTTCGTATGGAGTTATATCGGTTAACAATGGAGCGAAATTATATCAGAATAGCCTGAATTGGACTTGAACCCGAGTCCTCGCGAATATAAAACCAGCGTTTTACAACTGCTCCACCTCACTCAGTGTGAGTCTCTAAATAGCGGGTAAATATCGTATACTTTATTTTTCAGTTTGCTACAATCACAGTTGGCTTTAAAACTAATCAAACGTAATTTTTAGGATTTTTTTTTTATTGTTTAGTACTAAATACTCTGAGACGACAATTAAAAAACTGCTGTGTCGTACGCCAACGGAACCATAAAAAAATTCTCTTTCCATTGCATTTTTCAAACTGGACATGGTTGGCATTGTTGGCAGGCCTACGAGGTCTACAGGTGGAGGTTATTTGTGCAGTGCATGAAAATGTGTAAGACTGTAAAAGTTGTAATATAGACCTAGGCCCTTTTTTCAATAAATTACAAATTTCAAGCTAAAAAGTTGGAATTACAAGTAATTTTTGTTTCAAAATGAAGTTGGCAACACTTAAGTACGTAAACGAAGACAGTGACAAGTTAAATATACTTGAAACAAACACAGTAGCACGTGAGTAGTTTAGAGAGGTAGATTTTCACGAGAAA
Source organism: Medauroidea extradentata (assembly GCA_003012365.1). NCBI lineage: Eukaryota > Metazoa > Arthropoda > Insecta > Phasmatodea > Phasmatidae > Medauroidea > Medauroidea extradentata. The sequence continues at coordinate 77,466 of PNEQ01053545.1, forward strand.
TTGGAAAGTGTGATAAACAGCGTAAACGATTCCCGGCAAAAATACTTCAGTACTGTTTCAATTAATGCGGATGCCAATTCTATGTATATTTATTCGTAAAGTATTGTTGGATAGTCATTACTTAACTACAGGAATTACCGTATGTATCGTACAAGGCATTTAAAATTATATAACTTCCTGCAAATTATTGCAACTTCGTGCAAATTAGTGCAACATAATGCAAGAAAGTGCAACATATAGCAAGATAGTGCATCTCAATGTAAGCTGGTGGAACTTATTGCAAGAGAGGTTAGGTGAAGTTATTTTGGGTAGTTAGGTTAGGTAGGGGTGCATTAGGTAAGGATAAGTTAATTTGGGTAAAGTTATGTTGGGTTTTTGATACTTGGTGCAACTTACTGCAAAGTACAGATACCTAGGTAGACTTAGGTGAAGTAGGTTCGTGATAACTTGGTTGGGTTAGGATAGGTTAGGTTGGGTTAAGTCAATTTGTATTAGGTTTAGTTAAGTGTGTTCATATCAGGTTTGTTTAAGTTCGGTTACATTAGGTAGGTTTAGGTTAGGTTGGTTTATGTTCGGTTAGATTAGGTTGGTTTATGTTCGGTTAGATTAGGTTGGTTTAGGTGAGATGAAGTGAGGTTAGGTTGGTTTAAGTTGTGATGGGATATGTTTGGTTGGGTATGGTGAGTGCAAGATAGTAATACTTTGTCCAAGCTAGTTCAACTTAGAGCAAAGTAGTGCCACTTACAGCAAGATAGTGCCACTTAGAGCAATATAGTGCAACTTACAGCATAATAGTGCCCTTAGAGCAATATAGTGCAACTTAGAGTAAGATAGTGGACTAAGTTGGTTTGGGTTAACTTGTTAGGGTTAGGTTACATTAGGTTATTTTGGGTTAGTTTGGGTAAGGTCAGGTTAGTTTGGGTTAGGTTATGTTAGGATAGGATAAGTAAGAGTTATGTTAGGTTTGGTTGTATTGGGTTAGGTTAGGTTGGATTAGGGTGAATGCGAGCTAGGGATACTAGGTGGTGCAAACTATTGCCACTTATTGAAAGTTAGTGCAACTTATTGAAAGCTAGAGTAACTCAGTGCAAGTTAATGCTACCCAGTGTAATATAGTGAAACTTAGTGCAAAAGTGCATCTTAGTGCAATTAAGTACAACTAAGTGCAAGAAAGTGCAATATAGTACAATAAAATGCAACTTAGTGCAGGAAAGTGCAACTTAGTGCAGGAAAGTGCAACTTAGTGCAGGAAAGTGCAACTTAGTGCAGGAAAGTGCAACTTAGTGCAAGAAAGTGCAACTTGGTTCAAGAAAGTGCAACTTGGTTCAAGAAAGTGCAACTTAGTGCAAGAAAGTGCAACTTAGTGCAAGAAAGTGCAACTTAGTGCAAGAAAGTGCAACTTAGTGCAAGAAAGTGCAACATAGTGTAAGATAGTGCCATTTAGTGCAAAAAGTGCAACTTAATGTAGGGTTGCAAATTAGCGCAAGCAAGGTTTGGTAATCAAGGAATGTGTTAGGTTATGATATGTTCGGTTGGGTTGGGTTAGGTTTGGTTGGGTAAGGTTAGGTTGGGTTAGGTTTGGTTGGGTTAGGTTAGGTTAGGTTGGATTAGGCTGGGTTACGTTAGGTTGGGTTAGGTTAGGTTGGGTTAGGTTAGGTTGAGTTAGATTGGGATAGGATCGGTTGTGTTGGGTTAGGTTGGATTAGGTTGGGATAGGTTAGGTTGGGTTAGGTTGGATTAGGTTTGATTACAGTTAGGTTGGGTTATGTTACGTTGAGTTAGGTTGGGATAGGATCGGTTGTGTTGGGTTAGGTTCGGTTAGGTTCGGTTGTGTTGGGTTAGGTTCTGTTTTGTTGGGTTAGGTTGGGTTGGATTAAGTTTAGGTAAGGTGATGTTGGGTGAGGTTATATTCGGGTATAGTGTGTAAAAGCTATTGAAACTTAGTGCAATCTAATGCAACTGATTGAAAGCTACTTCAATGTAATGTAAGATAGTTGCAACTTAGTGCACGAAAATTGAACATTAGCATAAGAAAGTGCAACTTACTGCAATAATGTGTAATAAAGTGCAACTTAGTGCAAACATTGTAACATAGTGCAGGGTGTGCAACTTAGGTCAAGCAAGGTTAGGTAAACTTAGTGTGTTTAGTTGGGTTAGGTTAGTTTAGGTTGGTTCATGTTAGGTTGAGTTGGGTTGGGTTAGGCTGTATTAGGATGGGTTCTATTAGGTTAAGTAATGTTGGGTTGGGTTAAGTTGAGTTAGGTTGGATTACATTGAGTTAGGTTGGGTTAGGTTTAGATAGGTAAAGTTAGGTCGGGTGAGGTTATGTTAGGATAGAGTGAGCAAAAGCTACTGATGCTTGGTGCATACAAGTGCAATTTATTGAAAGCTAGTGCAACTTATTGAAAACTACTGCAACTTATTGCAAGTTCGAGCAACTCAGTACAAGAGTGTAATTCAGTACAAGAAAGTGCAACTCAGTGCAAGAAATTAAAACTTAGTGCCAGAAAGTGCAACTTAATGCAAGAAAGTGTAACATAGATCAAGAATATACCATTTAGTGCAAAAAGTGCAGCTTAGCTCAGCAGGTGTTACTTAGTGTAGCAAAGTTGGGTAAACTTGGTATGTGTTATGTTAGGTTGGGTTAGGTTAGGTTAGTTTAGGTTAGGTTGGTTTAGGTTTTGTTAGGATAGTTTGGGTTATGTTTTATTGGGTAGGTTATGTTGAATTAGGTTGGGTTAGGTTAGGTTGAGTAAGGTTGGTTGGGTTCATATAGAAAATGTTAGGTTTGGTGAGGTTATGTTCGGATAGGTTGGATAAAGCTTTGGATAATTGTTGCAAACTAGTGCAAGTTAGGGCAACTCGGTACGAAAAATTGCCACTTTATGTAAGAAAGTGCAACTTAGTGCTCGAAAGTGTTGATTTGTGCAAAAAAATGCCCATTTGTGCTGGATGTTTGCAACTGAGTGCAAGCAAGGTTAGGTAAACTTGGTATGTCAGGTTAGGTTGGTTTAGGTTGGTTTGCGTTAGGTTAGGTTGGGTTATGATAGGTTGTGTTATGTTAGGTTGTGATATGTTAGATGAGGTTAGGTTTGGTTAGGTTGGATTATGTTAGTATAGGTTTGGTTGGGTTAGGTGAGGTGGTAGCTAGTGATACTTGATCCAAGTTAGTGCAACTTAGTGGAAGCAAGTGCAATGTGAGGCAAGATAGTGCATCTCAATGTAAGCTGATGGAACTTGTGGTAAACAAGATTAGGTGATGTTTTTGTGAGTTATCTAAATTGGGTTAGGTTAAGTTAAGTGGGATTATGTGGGGATTCACTTTCATTCGGTAAGAATATATTGTGTTAGGGTGGGTCAAGCTAATGGTATTTAGCGCAAGATAGTGCAACTTAGTCAAGCTAGTGCATCGTAGCGCAAGATATTGATACTTATTGCAAGAAATTGCAGCTTAGTGCAATTTAGAGAAAGGTAGTGAATCATAGTTATTTGGGTTAGCTTGGTTCCATTAGGTTAGGTTATGTTAAATTAGGTTAGGTTAGTTTGGGTTACATTATGTTGGGTTAGGTTATGTTAGCTTTGGTTAGGTTGGAATAGGTTGGGTTAGGGTGTGTGCAAGTTAGTGATACTTGGTACAAACTAGTGATACTAGGTGAATTCTAATACAACTTAGTGCATGTTAGGACATCTCAGTGCAACATAATGCAACATAGTGCAATTTAGTGCAAGAAACTTATATTTAGTGCAAGAATGTACAACAGAGTGCAAAACTTAGTGCAGTGCACACAATTTAGTGCAAGCAATGGTAGGTAAAGTTGGTATGTGTTATATTAAATTGGGTTTGGTTAGATTTGGTTAAGTTAGGTTATGCTAGTTTGAGTTAGGTTAGGTTAAGTTAGGGTTTGTAGGATTAGGTCAACTTGGTTAGAATAAGTGAGGTTGGGTTATGTTGAGTGAGGTAATTTTGGGTTATAGTTGGATGCAAGCTAGTGTCGCTTGGTTGAAGCTAGTGCTACTTAGTACAAGATATTAATGTTTAGTGCAAGTTAGTGCAGCTTATTGAATGGATGTGCAACTTAGTGTAAGCAAGGTTAGGCGAAGTTGGTATGTGTTGTGCTAGGTTTGGTTAGGTTAGATTATATTACGTTGGGTTAGGTTTGGTAGGGGTTAGGTTTGGTTGGGTTAGGTTTGGTTAGCTTATGTTAGTTTGGATTAGGGTGGGTGCAAGTATGTACAACTTATTGCAATATTTTGCTTCTTGATGAAAGATAATGCAACTTAGTGCAAGATTGTTCAACTTTGTGCAAGCTGGTAGAACTTAATACAAGCATGATTAGGTGAAGTTGGTTTTGGGTAGGTTGGGTTAGGTTATTTAGGTTATACTAGGTTAGTTTGTGTAAGGATTAGTTTGAGTTAGGTTGTGTAGGGTTAGGTGAAGCTGGGCTAGGTTGAGTTATGGTAAGTTATGTTAGCATCAGTTAAGGTGGGTGCAAGCTTGTGACTCTTGGTGCAAGTTAGCACTACGTAGCGAAAGCTAATGCAAATTAGTGAAAGCCAGAGCTAATTAGTACAAGATATGGATACTTAAGTGCAAGCAAGGTTAGGTGATGTTGGTGTGTATTAGGTTAGGTTGGGTTAGGTTTATTTGGTATCGGTTTAGTTGGGTTGTTAGATTACATTAGTTATGGTTAAGATAGGACAGGGGGGTTTGATTTAGGGTTGAGTTGAGTGAGGGTGCATGATGTTAATTTGAGTTGAGTTGGTTGGGTTAGGTGGTGTTACATTTGGTTAGGTTATATTTGGTTCCATTAGGTGATGAAAGTAGTAGAAAAAGGAGGAAGCTAGGACAGGGGCTGGGGGCTGAGGAGCCGAGGAGCCACTGATAACGCAATCAACATGGCCGCCGTGACATCATGTCCGCCATCTTGGATGATGTCACTGTCCGCCATGTTTGCTGACGTCACGTCCGCCATCTTGTTTTTGGTTTTTGGATTTTCCAAATTTGGATTTTCCGAATTTGGTTTTTTTTATTTTCTGAATATGATTTTTGATTTTTCAAATTTGATTTTTGAATTTCGATTTTATCGATTTCACTTGTTTTACGTCATCTGCTACGCAGCCGCCATGTTTGTTTACGTCGTCTGCTTGTGACGTCACATTTTTTTCGTCTTCTGCTCGTGACATCATGATTCCATCGTTGGTTGCTAGGCAGCGCTATATTTGTTTTCTCCATTGTCTGATTGGCGGCGCTAGTGTCGCCATGTTTGTTTTCTCCGTCGTCTGCTAGGTGGCGCTAGTGTCGCCATGTTTGTTTACGTAGTTATCTGCTAGATTGCGTTAGTGTCGCTGTTCGCTGTTAGGGCGAAGTTGCTTCTGTTTGTATATGGGATAGTGGTCCTTATGATTTAATTTTTTTTATCAAGTTAAAAATTTTAGTTCGCCGGGTGTGGGATTCGATCTTGCAACCTTTGTGTCAGTAAGATTGACGTGCGCCCTAGTCGACTTTTTTTTTTTGCCATTTTTTTTGTTTATTTCGTTTATTTTATTGCATACAGAACATATGTAAATGCGTGAGGTAAGGTTGCCATGTGTCCTATTTTTTAACATCTAAGCAATAATCCTAAACACGCACTGTTTATTGCTTCTTTAAAAGAAAACAAGTAATGTCCGAAGTTCCGAGTTAAAGTGTTATCCGTTATCAATTTCCATCTGGCACCACGAAGCCTGTCAATAAAATCACGTAAGAAGAAAGGCGTAGGTGTGTGTAATGTAAAGTCAAGTAAGTTTGCGATGAACCAAATGATGGCTCTCTTTTTAACACTTGGAAAAACCTGAATATCAAGGAAACATAATTTATCCGCACACAGCTCGTTCACATGTACACCAAGTCTCCTGGCAATGGGGCGTTGACACCATGTTCAAATAGGGCTGGAATACGTGCAGCTTGTCACACGGTGAAGCGCCGTATCACACTATCCACATAGGTCACATATGTCGTCAATTACCAAGGAAATTCGTTTACGTCGAAGCTTGGTAGGCGTTAAGTCATTGACGAACGAATACGCGGCTGACCGGAGGTTGGATGGAAGTTCCACGTCAGCTAAGTTTTTCCATTTTATGTTCCAGTGCAGGTTAGGCCACTTAAGCTGTACTTTAGGAACGGGATGGTCAGTTCGCCCGTAGTATGTATACAAGAAACGTGTGGTAACGATCTCCTCGTCTGGTATCTCATTTATTGTTTGTCGTAAGGCTTGTAAGGCATTTCTATACTGTCGCGAAAGAATATTTGTGTTTGTCCATACGGCATGATGTAAGACTGTAGTATTCCTGTTGTCACTTAAAATTCGATGGACGATAGTTTTTTTCAAATAATGCTCTTGCTTTCCGCTTATGCTCTACAGGACCTAACCCCCCTTTCTCAGGCGCCAGGTGTATTTGTTCTCTGCTAGCCCTGAATAGGTACCCTCTCCACAGAAACCACCCTACATATTGCCGTATCCGTGCGTCCGTCTCATTTGCCATGGGAAACAGTTGTGCAACGTACCACAATTTTGACAGCAAGAATACGTTAATGAGATACACCCTCTGTGTGATATTTAAATTGCGAAGCCTGGCATGTAAAAGATTGCCGCGTATTTTTTGCACTACTAGGTTCCAGTTGTGACTGAGCTACGGATACATTGGTGATGGAGATAGTTTTAATGTGGTATACATAAAAATAACTTTTCGTAGTAGATAAAACATTAGATTTAATTTAATATGCTAATACAATTTTAAGTAAAATTAAATTCTTATGTTATAGACTTACTTTAAAATTTTTTATAAAATATGGTTTTCCTTTAATAATAATTCCTTCTAGCATAGTTACTTAATACGATTTGATTTAAAATATTTCTTATAGCATAGATGTGGTAATTTTTATAAAATATTTTCCTAAAGCACAGTTATGTCTTAAAACATAGTTATTTAGCTATGCATAGTAAGTTTAAAACAAATTAAGAGATTTTCCCGCACGCAGGCATGCATGTAATGTTTTATTGTGTACTATATCAGTTTTTAAGCATAGACACGACCTCTTGTCAGTTTCTAAGCATAGGTACCGATTATTTCAAAGCTATTTGACATATGTCTACGAAATTCAAAATGCTGTCTCTTATTTAGACCGAGAATAAGTTTATATGACTAAATACGCGCTCTGTCAGTTTTTAAGCACAGTTCCCGATTATTTCCAAACTATTATCCATATGTCTATGAAATTGAAACTGCAGACACTTGTTTAGATACAGAATAAGTTACTATGACTACATACATGCTTTGTCAGTTTTTAAGCATAGTCTTCGATTATTTTCCAAATTATTTGTCATATATCTATAAAATTGATAACACAAACACATATTAAGTACCAGAATGAGTTAATATGAATAGATATATGCTTTGTCAGTTTTTAAGCATAGTTCTCGATTATTTCCAAATTATTTGTCATATGTCTATGAAATTCAAAATGCAAACACATATTAAGTGCCAGAATAAGTTAATATGACTATATTAACGCTTTGTAAGTTTGTAAGCATTTTTCTCGATTATAAACAAACTATTGTTTTTAAGCATAGTTCTAGATTATTTCCAAACAATTTGTCATATGTCTATGAAATTCAAAACGCAAACACATATTAAGTACCAGAATAAGTTGATATGATTATATAAACGCTTTGTCAGTTTTTAAGCATCGTTCACGATTATTTCCAAACTATTTGTCATATGTCTATGAAATTCGAAATGCAAACATATATCAAGTACCAGAATAAGTTAATATGACTAGATACACGCTTTGTTAGTTTTTAAGCATAGTTCTCGATTAGTTGCCGTATGTCTCTGAAATTCAAAACGCAAACACATATTGAGTACCAGAATAAGTTAATATGACTAGATACACGCTTTGTCAGTTTTTAAGCTTAGTTCTCGTATATTCGCAAACTATTTGACATATGTCTAGGAAATGTATAATGCGGACACGTATTTAAATACAGAATAAGTTGTTATTACCAGATACGCGCTTTGTCAGTTTTTAAGCATAGTTTTCTATTATTTCCAAAGTATAAGTAATTTGGTTATGAAATTTAAAATGCAAAAACATACTAAGTCCAAGAATAAGTTGGTATGACAATGCGTGCTGTTTAAGTTTGTAAGCTCAGTTCTCGATTATTTTCAAACTATATTGACATATGTCTATGACATTTAAAATGCAGACACGTATTTAGATACAGAATAAGTTGGTATGACTGCCTACGCATTCTGTCAGTTCGCAAGTATACATCTCGATTATTTTTCAAACAATTTTGGCTTATGTCTATGACATTTAAAATGCAGACAAGTATTTAGATACATAAGTTGGTATGACTGCCTACGCAATTCTGTCAGCTCGTAAGCGTAGTTCTCGATTGATGACGTCACGTGACATCGCTATGTCTTAAACGTTTCTCATTCGTAGTTGTAAAGGTATTTTACATGTTTACTGTTGTTGCTAGACAACCAGCACAGAACTTTGCTTCTGGCATTGTCGAATAGACAGCGTCGTAGTCGGTCTTCTTTTGTTTTTCACACGTTGTCAACTAGGCCGCGCTATTTTAAATAAAAGTTATCATACCTGTTGACATTATACTTTGAAATTCATTATTTTTACGTGACAATTGACGATACCAGCGAATGTGTATACATACGTTCATTTTGGAAAAAAAAGTGTTAATATGACTTTGAAAATGCGTAATTTATATGGCAATTGAGTTATGGATTAGGACCGTACTAGTTGATATAATATAAAATGAATTTCCAAAGTTGACTATCTAATTGTCAGTACGTCTTTTAATTATGTAATTTATATGCTAGTACTAAATAATAGGTGCGGATACACCCTATAGCATTTTTTCCCTAAGAATAGTTGACCAAATTAACTTTATTTAAAACCGTTTATCATTTTGACGTAGGACAAAGACATTATTAAAAACCGTTTATCATTTTGACGTAGGACAAAGACATTGCATATTGATATATGTTAAGATATGCACTTTATCATTTTGTAATAGTTTTCATGCCAATCTACTGTCAGTGAACCTAACGATATTAATTTTTTATATGATACGTAATAAGTTCAGATACTATCGTATGACGTTTTACATAAAGTTTTGGTAAAGATTATTTTGACGCAAGAAGTTGAAATAGGGTAAAGTTACCTAATTTGGTGATAACTTCTGAATGTTTGTAAATTAAGTACTGAAACATAATTGAATTCTGTAGATTTATTTAGGGTTATGTTCACCATTTCATTATCTAAATAGCACAACAGAAGAAATAATTTAATTTGACAAATAAAGGTGATTACAGTATATTATATAAAAACTTACATACACTACCTAA
>PNEQ01053546.1:0-76499 GCA_003012365.1 Medauroidea extradentata
GTGTGTGTGAACTCGGGAGGACAGGTGTCGGGATCTTCGTCGTCGGGTTTGTAAGGACGGTGGACAGCGAGCTCGGGGTCACCGGTGGGTGGACTTTTCGGGTGATCGCGGCCGGTACCTGCAACATAATTAACGTCGTGACCGATCAAAAGCCGCCGGAGGAAGCGCCTATTATTTTCGTCGAAAGAAACTTCAAGTAGCTACCTCTCGTGACGCAACCCGCAGTGCGTGAGTCCCTTAGGCCGATTTCAAAAGAAACTTCTTTGTTATTTTATTTCAAGTAAAGCTAGCCGGGCATACTACAACATTACTAAATACGAACCCAATCATCCAGCATTAATCACGTAAGAGACAGAGCAGCGACACCTAATATCATAACCAAACCCGGGTCACGAGAAACCAACAACAAAAAGTCGTCGCAAGTTATGTAAAATAATATAATTACTTATTTCATGTTCTGATGTTTAAAAACTCAGTCAACAGGCTGTTTTATGAATATGGCTGTAGTTGTATAAAACTCCGCAACTGGTAGAACAAAATTGTGAAAACTTATTTCACTTTCATTCTTACCCCTCATATATATATATATATATATATATATATATATATATATATATACATATACATAATATATACATATATATACACACATATACATATATATACACATATATATACACATAGCTATACATATATATACATATATATGTATATATATACATATATATATACACACATATATACACATAGCTATACATATATATATACATATATATGTATATATATACATATATACACACATATATATATACACAAGTGAAGTAAATCAGGATTGCTCAGTTTTGCAGAAAAAAGTGTATTGCGTGGGAACTCATAAAAAACGAAAACGATTTTTTTTTCTAACCATCTAACATGTTAACTTTTTAACGAACGCAGACCTGTCTTAACTCACTTTATTTTTTTTCTTTGTCTGTGCCGTAAATGTTTATTACAGCTTCCTTCATCGTTGGACAAAAGCTAAATGCAATGGTAGAAACTCCCACTCGGTGCGCAAGAGCTGTCCGATTAAGAAAGAAAGAAAGGTCACACCATACACGAATGATGAAAATTTAAATAGGTAATACAATTCAAAGGATCATAATATTCGACGGAATAAGTTTTGGCGGCTTTAGAATTGATTTGCAGTGATCAGGATATACAGGGACGGTAAATTTAATAACAAATGTTTTAATAATAAAGTTTCTCCACTTAAAAAATAGATTATAAGAAATACAAAAATCATTATATGCAAACTAGTTTGTGCCTGGAAATATACAAAATATTATTGTTAACGATTCTGTGATAACGGATATTTTATGTTTACAGTATAAATGACACATTCTGGATACAAATATCAGTAGTTATTTAACAAAGCTTTAAATTTCGTTTAAAATAAAATCGTAATATTTCTTTTGATGAAGCTTTACAGAGTATGGACAATTTTGTTTAGTAAATTTTACGACAAAAAATTGCATGTTCATTGTTTTTTGTATTTTTTATCGTGTCACTGTGTTAAAAAAATTAACAGGTTTTTCTTCAGAAACTTATAAGGGCCTATTTAAACCACTGTTTCTTTATATACTGATCGCAATTCAATTCTAAAGCCGCCAAAACAAACCCAATGGAATACTGTTAAGGGGTTAAAATTGTATTGTCGATTTAATATTTTCGTCACATATATACGGTGCGACCCTTCCTTCCCCTTTAAAAGCTGGTTATATCGGCGAAAACGACTTCTATAGCAGACAAAACTGATTTTCTTGTATCCAAAGGTAATGACGTGCTTTGTCACACAACTCCAGCCAGGCCAATTGCAAGCTCAGGAGGAAGTTTTACACACTTGAATTATGTACATCAATTTCCACTGCAGATGTAACGTCAAACCAACATAATTTTCACATTTGATACGTCTTGTGAGACAACGCACCGTGCTTAGATTCATTTCTTCACTTCTGAAATTGTATACGGGCTGTTACCACTAGAAGCGATCCATTATCCCGTGATTGCTTAATGCACCCACATGCACTTTACATATGCCATAGACTAAAATTTGGAGATCGATAAGTGCAAAGAGTCATTTTTAATAAGTATGTTCTCCATAAACTAAATATTGTCTGAATTTTCGCTAGATACAAATCAACTAAAATAGGGTCAATTTGGTCATCCACATAGTTTGCTTACAATTTCCTTGAGAATTTGCGCATTTATGACCCACAGCAACGCAGCTCAAGAATCGGTAACACGGCTAGCTTAGAAAACCAAAAACATTATTTCGAGTCAAGAAAGATAATACAGCCAATGGCTAGAGGGCTTGTAACTGTGAACAAGTGTATTCGAGGACAATTGCAGTCATGCACAATGGTTGCCAACGTCTCCGAGTTGAAACATGGACTTGTCCCTTGTAGTTCCTCAAGGGCACTTTCTGAACGCGGTCGTGTATCAGAGCAGACGTCTTGACAACCATCTTTTGTCTGCAAAGACGAAGGGAGAGGTTTACCCACGCCTCATCTCTGCGTTCTTCAAAACGACTGTTTATTGCATTCTTAGGAAGCACCATTTACCTTAAGCTTGACGCAATGAAAGGCACTTTCCAAGTAACTGAATTACATGTGTATGCAAATAACACACAGCACGCAGTCACTCTGAAATGAATGTGTTGGATTCTGTGGTTGTAGCTTACGAAAATTAAAGCGGAAAATGCGTCGATTTTTTCCCGTAAAGTGAATATAGTGGGAGTAATACTATCATCAAAAATAACTTACGAAATTACACTATTTTGAACAACATACATTTTATGTTGGTCGGACGATTTCCGGACTTTCGTTACTTATTATGGAGTTGATTTTTTTGTGTGTCTAATTAAAGCACTTTAATTTCTAATAGTATTTTTAGGGGTAGCATTACTCCTACTTAATTCACGCTACACACACACTCCAACACACACACGTGTGTATATATATATATATATATATATATATATATATATAAACACACACACACACACACTAGGTGAGCAAAGACATTTCCACGGCAAATTTTGAACACTTTATATTATTTATATATTATATATAGCCTATATATACATATAGGACGTCTATTAACAACCGCATAATAAGCACGCCACACGAATTATGAGCTAAATTGGAGACGAAAAGTAAGTGGCAAAATGTTGTATGACGACATTTTACGTGCATAACGTGGCAACATTGCGTGGAGGTAGTCCCCTCTTGCGCTTCATGTCCAGGTAGTACTTATTTTACGTATATCACGTCAGTAAATGTAGGATTATGTTTGGACTGTAGTACTGCTCGTGATGTTAACTTGGACCCATAATACAGACCTACAGTAGTAAAGTAAGTAAGATATCTGCGAGTCGCAGAGCAAACTAACTACAGTGCCATGTTGCCACATTGTGTAGTCCAACATTTTATCACTAACATTTCCGTCTCCAATTTAGCCCAGGATACGAGTGGTATTTATGTTTTATTTCGGATGTTTCGAGAACTACTGGAGCGATTGTAACAACATTTTATGTTTGGTTAGTCATTATTATTAATTATAACACACCAACTACTAAAAGTGTGGACTTACAACAATAATAGCTTAATATATCAAAGGTTGGATATCTAAATGTCAAATTTTGATACAATCAGTCGGGAAGTTCTAAAAATGTGACAAAAATATTATATTTATTTCATGCTGTTTGTTAAAATAGCATAGTATACATAACATCGATAAACAAAATTATACCAATGTTTGATGGAAAATAACTGTCAAAATATGAAAAGAGGTCACACTGTCATGCTCACGGCCATAGAGGATCAGGTCTGGACACTGGAGTTGAAAATTGACCCCGTTATGACTGATTGGCACCACTGGCACTGTGGAGTTGTTTTAACATTGCGTAAATGGGACTACAAGGAGCAAACTCGTGTCGGAGCTGCTAGGAGACCAGCTAGTAAGACGCTATACTGCAATGTTAAAACAACACTTCATTGCTAGTGGCGCTTTCAGTCATAACGGGGTCAACTCAATAGCATTGGTAGATATGCGAGTGTCCAGGCCTGTACTTCTACGACCGTGGTCATGCTCTTTGTAAACTAACTTCGTTCTGTTCTGATAGTTCAGCATCTGAGCATTGAACGTAGAATAATATATTTATTGTTGCAGGTCCGTATGTTTTTTATTATAGCACGTAATGAATATGTAAATATTTCATAAGTCAAAAAACACTAGTCAGTGTGATTATATGACAATATGATATAAATTAACACTTTTTCATATTTAATTATATAAGTTATCGATTGCAATTTTTTAGGCAAATTAGCATCTACAGTTGGGAATTTATATTCATTACAGAAAATTATAATTGTGAATAATAAAGTTTGCAGAACACGGGTTTATAGTTTTATGTTATTCCAAAATTAAATTTGCCCCACAAATCTTCGTTATTCTGCTTACTTTATAAATGGCGAGTCGAGAGGAAACATGTTGTTTCCTAAAGAAAGGCATCATTTATAATATGAAAACAGAACAATGATCGGTAAGGATCGTATGTTCGTTACATCAAGGCAAGTTTAAACCGGACGAACGTAGGATATGCCTCCCAAGTACCGTGTACGCATTCTGATTTATACTTCTAATTTAAAACTTTTCCAGTCACGGGTCGTTAGTAGATTATTGCAATTGTTGAACTGAGCTGTTTCAAAAATTACTCGGCGTTAATGTTCGGTCCGTAAGTGAAGTGCCTGCAGTTGAGAGCTTTTCAAGTTGAACATTCCCGTGTTTCACCTTGAGAAGGCGAGTCCCAAATAACAAATCAACAAACTAACAGCCGTTCACGTAGTAAAAGGCGAGGGCTTCTCGCACTACAGGAAGGCGCCGTTACTGAAATTACGACCCAGTTTTCTAATCGTCTCCCGCGTGCCTCTCGCTGCTGTCACTCTCCAATTTCCTCCCTTCAGCACGCCAGCCGGCTTCCTTTGCTAGGTCGAAATTAAATTTTCCGCGCCATTACCCGCCAAGAACCACTCCTAGGGCAAATATTTAAATGGCTTTCCTCTACACAACACCAATGAATAGCAAGCCACGTTCTCTGGCATCTTTCCTTCGCATACCGTTACGCTTTCAAATTCTGCAAGCAACGAGTTTTTTTTTTCTTTTGTTTCACGCTCGTGTTCTTTCTTGTAGCGCCCAATGTAAAGTAATTTATCGCAATAAATACATGTTAAAATTTTTCTAAATAGTTTTTAATTGTAAACCATTTTGTTGATTGAAATATTATTTTACTAGTTTGTAGTTGGTACGTATTCGCAAGCAAAACCTCAAAAGTTACTGTTTTTTTTTTTTTTGGAAAGTAACTCATTGTAAAAACTACTTAACCCTACGTCAATAAGGTAATTTACAGCGAAAAATATGTCGTGTGTAACTTAATAAACTTGCCAATCACATTTGGTGAAACATTTTAACATTAGTTAAAATAGTACCCTTTAGTAGAATAGTTAATGTTTATTTTTTATCAACTATAATAGCGATTATTCGTTTCTTAACAAAATCACGTGTTAAGAGAATACTTTAAATTACTTTAAAATAGTGCATTTCAGTATTTGGAAGTGTTACCACACGCTTAAAGCCTTTAGTGTCATCGGAAAATTTTTAAGATATACTATAATGTCAGTTTTCATATATTTTTATAGACAAACACTACTGAAAACCAACAAAAGTTGTAAACAACCAGTGCATAATTTGTCTCAAATCCCGTAAAAATATTAAAATAATTTTTTATTAACGTTGTGTAATAATTTTATTTACATATATTTATAATTCAGTTTTTTTGTAAATTTCAAAGCGCTGGTAAGTTATTAATTGATTCAAATTCAGTTTTTTTACATATGTAGAACGTAATGTATACTGTTATTGTTGACATCATTCATTTGAATAACAGCGAATATATTAGTAGCCAATTATGGCGTCTTTAACTTGCTGATGGGCTGGTCAGGTGATGTAAGGTGGAAAATATATTTTTTTTTCTATGCTTTACGTTTTGGCAAATCCCTGGCCGTTACAGGCGAGCGAAAAGAAGACAACTGATGGCGACTAGGGATGCACTAGGCCAGCACGGTCTTTACTAAGTAAGATAGCCGGAGAGGGGATTCGAACTCGCGTCCCCCTGAACGAGAGTTAAACTTTTACCATTCCACCACCTCTCGGTGAAGTGGATATGTAGGTGAGTTGACAGATAATTAACTGTTCATGTGTTCAGAGCGTGTAAGAGTGAATGCTATAAATATTGAGAAGCACCAGGATTAAAGCACAAGAGAAACGGGAGTTCCCTGAGAGAACCCTAGACTTAGGACTTTGTTCTGACATGATCACCACATGCAAACATCTGGGGGTTGGCGACTGCGCCAACACAGGCCTTATAGGCATTTCAGCGACATTTCTCTGTCGTTTATGTAGGTAACACAAGGCATAACACTGGTTCTAACATTACGTAATTATCGTTTAAGACATCAGTATCATGTGCCACCAGCAAATAACTGGCTGTGCACTTAATATAAAATTGCGTTATTGAAATATATTAGTTCATATCTCGAAAGCGGCTACATTCACCTTAAAACTTTAGACACAATTTTTTGTTGTAAACTATTCGTAGATAACATAGCCATATCAAACAATAAATAATACACATGCGGTACCATATTGTTTTGCATAACATGAGTAACACCCGCTTACTTTTCATGAATGGAGTTGCTTTTGCAGTAAATTTTTTCTGCTGTGTAACTTTGTACTTAATAATGCAGTATCCAAAAACTCTGACGTTTGTCGTTAATTTCGGCAGCGTTCCTTGCAAAAAAATCACCTGCTTCAAATACACATAGTTGCACCCTTTAGGAATAGACTTAGCCTATATGTCATACATACATTTTCCATTGCCTTTTTATGTAGAACCATCCGCTGAAGTTTGTTGGTGTCACTTGAGTTTTATAAAATCCTGTGCATAAACAGGTTGTTTCTTAAGTTACGTTACAAACTTTAAGACGTTGTTCTCCATAATAATAAGGTAAAGTCACATAGTGAAATTTTGCCTAGAGCAATTTGTAAGGGAAATATTCCCCTTTGAAAAATAAATTTTAAAATCATGTTTGTATAAAATATCGGTAAAAGACGTGAAATTAACTTTCAACTATTTGCACAGTGATCAGTGTTATTGATGTCCTCAATTAATGAAAAAACCACTCCTTAAAACTCTCCCCTTCATTGAAACATCAGGGGTGATCAATTTCTTCTTGACTAAACTTTCTGTGCTGTTGCATTTTATGAACATTTTATGTTGTCTTTCTGAGTAGTACAGCCCAAGAAACATAAGAGGTTATTAATTCAAGTCGCTATAATGCACTGTTTACAAGAAAACGCACGCTAATCTAGCGATTTTGTTGTAACAATACAATACAAAGCATGTAGGCAATAACTAATATAATCTGTAATGGAATCGCTCACAGTAGGCTTGTAAATACATTTTGCACTCTGAAAAATTAATCTTCCGTTTTACAGTTCCTTGTAACCATGTCAGATATTTCAGCCAACTAAACCTCAACAAACTTACTTTCAAACAACTGCATGCACACCTAGGCCTATCACACACTTTCATGTTTGGCGTGATTCAAATGTAAATTTCTGTAAAAAAATTATATGCGGGTGCTTACGATGATGCAACCTCTTAGTATAGGCTGTAATGCTCGCATCATATGCACAGTGATTTATTTCTTGTAAACTGTGCATTCTAGCGAATTGCAACAAGAGGACTATTTATATTATATAGGATGTACTGCTCAAAAAGATATCATGTAAAGTTCGCAATACCTAAAGCTACGAAAGTTATATATAGCCAATAAGAGAGTGATCACACCTGATATTTTAATGAAGAGAAGAGTTTTAAATAGCGATTTTCTCATTAAGTTGAAGACATAAAAAACGCTGATTAGTGTGCACATAATTTAAATTTATCTCCACGTTGTTTCCAATAATTTGTCAAAATGAAATGAAATTTAATTTTCAATGTTGAATTTCTCCCTAACGAGTTAGCTAGGTGAAATTCCATTGTAGTCAATATTTAACCTCATTTTTATGAGTTAACCAACATCTCATATGTGTGTGTGCGTGTATATATACATATATATATATTTATACACTATGTATAAATTTTCAAAACAATATAATATATAAATAATATTAATAAAGTCTTCATATTTACTAAAATATCATGTCTATATTTGTTATAAACTTGTCTGTGTGTGTGTGTATATATATATATATATATATATATATATATATATATATATATATATATATATATATATATATATATATATATAGCCCAAACTTCGAAAGTTTATGCCTAATGAGAAAGTAATCAACGTTATATGGGATACTTTTAAGACAAGTGAATATTAAAACAGTTGTGGGCCCTTGAAAGTGGAATTTAAGAATTATTTGGTCAAAATACCAAACAATTGTTAGGAGTTACATTACAATTCTGTAGGCGATGCTCAGTGTTGTTGAGATCTTTAAACTGTAAAAAATTTAGTCTTCAAACCGTTCCATTTCATGAAAGTAACAGGGGTGGCCACCTTCACATTGCATAAATTCATTTTACCATGAGGTTTAGTGAACATTTAATGTCGAATATTCGAGAAGCACGCCGTAAGTAACAGGATAGGTCATCTTGTTGCAAGCTCTTAGAATGAGCTGTTTAATATAAAAATTCACGCAACTTTTGTTGTGGCAATAATAAAATGTCTGGTGTGTAGGCAAAATGTGGTTACTTTCTCCAAAGAATCATTGGTTTGTACATGCGCCGTGCTTCCAGGAAAACGTAACCTGTGATTCAGTTTGTTTAGAAGTCTTTTGTAAAATCAATCCAATGTATCTTAAATATATTAGGCTCGTCTTGGTAAATATTGTAACACATTTGGGTTTGCAGCATTTTTACAAAATGTTATCGTTTTCCCCGATGAGATATAATCATGAATTTTATAAACAGCATAATTTTCCTTTTGGTACAGTCTGAAAGAAATACAGTCGTTTTGAAAATGTTTAATTAATTTATGTCACTGAATGACAGAAACGGACTGCTATGATTCCATAACAACTATCAATGTTCGCATAATCAAATTTTCGTAGAACTTTGTTTCTATCATTTAGCGAAAAATAAACATTTAAAACTAATTTGTTTTAAAATGTATGAAAGGGTTGTAGTAATGTTTAAAACATTAATGGATCTTCTCTAAATTAAAATTTTAAATTCGTAAAAGTGCTGTAAAACTATACTTTTTACCAATTATTCAAGTCGCAACCAAATTTTTGAAAGTTTATTTTGCTGGAATTGGTGACATACTTTTTAAAGACATACTGCACCTCAGGTTGCATTTTCTTGAGAGCACGTCGCATGTAGAAACCAATAATCCTTTGGAAGAAGTACCACTTTATCAGGCATTCCATTATTGTCACAACAGTTACGTACATTTTTTTTGTAAAAGGTTCATTCTAGGAGCTTGCAAGCAACCAGAGTACATATCCTGTTACATACGATGTGCGGCTAAATAGACAATGTTCACAAAACCTGACGGCAAAATAATGTTATGCAATGTGAGGATGGCCACCCCTTTTATTTTAATAAAAAGGGAAGGTTTGGTGACTCATTTGTTTACAGGTTTAAAATCTAAATAATTCTTAGCTACACCTGTAGAATTTTAATTTTCTTCTTAACCGTTTTGGGTGTTTTGACCGAATAAATTTTTAAATGCCAATTTCAAGTGCTTGTACCTCTCTTAAATATTCACTTGTCTTAAAAGTGTCCTAGGTAGCGTCTGCTTACTTTTCCTGTAGGAGTCAACTCCCACAGTTTAGGCTATTAATTTTCTTACATCCCGTATATACATTTCAAATTACCTCAAGTCACTTACACTAGGCTAATACTTTCCTGCAGATTACGTACGAAACAACTATATAAACTAAATATACAATACCATTAGCGGAATATCTGAAATCTTCAGATAAAATAAAACTGCTTTAACATGTGGCACACTGTCAAATTTTGTGTACAATACTACACGCAACAAGTGTTTCAAACGAGGAATTCAGTAAGGCAATTGCATGTAGATAATTATTTTTAACGTAATTATGTTATGTTCATAATTTTCTTCAGTATTTGTAGTTAAGTAGGTAAGTAATTGAACAGCAACCCTTCTGAAGGTCAAACTAAGGGATAGGAAGTTTGGCACATTGCTGGGGAACATATTGTAAATCCAGTCACGATTGTCAAAGCGAGTTGGGCCATTTCATGTTGAACACTATCGGAATCCGTTTTCCAGGTACACTACTCCAGCTCCGACAATAGTCAAGAATTGGTGGGAGTTTGCGTTTAGCTTTGAGCAGTTGGAACTCCGGGCAGGCATCCACGCTAGCTTCCATAGTTCTGCAGTTTGGAGGCTGCCTGGAATACCAACTAGAAACACATCCTCCCCGACTCCCCGCCACCCTGTTACAAATCCATCACAACCCCCTCACGTACGCCGCGGCAGCAAATTAAATTAGCCGCTCTCGCCCTACCTTACCACCCCTGGTAGACGGCTTTTCCTGGAAGACTTGTCTCCCTGACTGCTGGTCTAACAAGGACCCACTGCTCACGAAAATAACTACCGGTCCCAAGCGGCTGAGGCGAGTAATATCCGTGCACTAACCTATATTGATTTGTTATTTATTTTGGTACCATACGGTGGAAAATACATTCGCATCTAATATTACGCGTATGTTTTGATACCCTACAACATTAACCACCACCTTAAGTTTGAGTTGAATTTATCATTTTGGTACCCCGTTTTCTGTCTTATAGTTAATATCGTAGTGTTAATATTTACGATAACAATACTTTATTTCAATCGAGTGTCATAAGTGCATAATTCGAACCAGATAAAATTAAATGTAGTTATTGAACTCTAATATTGGTAAATAAAAACAGTTTTTTGTACATATTTTAATCACGTATGATTAATACAACAATGTGAAATTCAATTGTTTTCCATTGTTGCTGGAAATTCTCCTGTCATCATTTATGTTGCATTATTACAGTTTCGTACAACACATATGCATATACTGTCTTCTGAAATGTTGCAACTGCTGAGCATATGTCCACGCTACGAAATCAGTTGTGTTCGTGTAGTTTGTGTACAGAGCTGTATGCACATTGGCTTGATACTCATCCATACTATATTTAACAGACTTTGGTACGCAGCCAGATGAATTTTCCGATTCGAAATCATGACCAACTTTGTCATTGGCTGATTGCCTTACAGAGAGTTGTTCCGTTCCAATAGCCCTCGCATTCTGCACGATATTTCTTATTTAAATACATGTTCACATTGATGGTTGAATCTTTCTAATGACAATTTAATATCTCAAGTCAGCCGAGATTGCCGTTACTGTAAATTTGAAACTCACTGTTTCAGTTCCCAATCAGAATACAAGAAAAAAAAATTTACTTCGCGAAAATTTCACTAAGCAATTGAATCTACACTTGGAAAATGCCGATTTGTTAAATCACGTTTGTGAAGGAATTGTAAAACTTCGTCATATGACATAAAAGTTACATCTGCAATTAGCTGCGTTGGAGATTGAACAGGCCTAAGGAATCAATGTTAACATAAACTAGTTATTAATATAACTTTTTTTTAGATTTATTTATTTTGCAATTAAAATTTTTTAAGTAGAATTTCTTACGAAATATTACTACACAGGCCATTTTGGTTTGCAAATAATTCGTATATTCTCTTAACATAATTGTTTAGAATTCGTTTAGGATATACCGTTATCTTAATATATAAAATTAAGTTTATCAATCACTCACTCATCACCGCACAGCCCAAACCGCTGGACTTAAGAGTCATGAGATTTTGAGGGTGGTTTCCACTTGCGCCGTTAGCTCCACTAAGAGGTGATTTTTGGAAATTCGAAAATTAAATGTGTGAAAAGTGGTGAAATGTTTTCAATGAATCCTCAGTAGCACTTAAAGATATTTGGATATCGAGGTGATTTTTTTAACCTTACGAAAATTCAAATTACCTGTTTTTTAATATTTCGAAATTCGAAAGTTAAGGGAGTGAAAAGACGTAAAGTGGGTTTTTAATATATCCTGGATGACATTTAAACGCGTTGAGATATTGAGATCGCTTTTGCTTCAGAATGAACCTAACACATACCCCTAAAATTAATTTTTCAATTTAGGAAATTCAACCTTTCAAAGCATTATAAAATTAAAACATAGTTTCAATTAATTTCCTGTATCTCTTAGCCCTGTTGATATATCGAGACAAAATTTGTAATATTGAATAAAGCTTACTAAACTACCTAAATACCTATGTCATAGATTTTCGAAATTCGACAATTTAGAGGTACAAAAATGTCACAGATATCCCGGTATGGTATCACCACGGAGAAATTATTTAAAAGTTGTTACTGTTTGCCGTCCTATTGCTACATGTATTTCTTGCGTACATGCCTATTTATTATACACTTTTAATTTTTTAGGATTTCTGATGGGCTATTTTGACGTAGGTATTTGGAACACTGGTAGGAGGTTTTGAGTTCGAATCCTGCGTAAGGTAAGACGACGGGGAACTGCTGTGACGCACATATTAGTGGCAGCTGATAGAGTTAATTTTCTATTTAACAAATGCTAATTTGGAAGTAGCTTCCTCTTGTAACGTAGGTGCCCGCTAAGGAATGAAAAGGGGTAAATGTATTTCCCCGATATCTTGGATATCTCATAAACCTGGTGAGGTGTCGTTATGCTTTGAGGATGAAAAATCGTAAATTTTTGTCATTTTGTCAATATCTCCTTAACTCGATAAGCTATAATTTTCCTTCAAAAATTCTACGCGTGCAAAGCTGAGGCTGGGCAGATAGTTATACGTATTTAAGAATGTCTAAATTTCATTTGAGTCATTATTCTTCCAATAGCTTCACATGTAGCAATTTTTGTTTCAACATATTTTCTTTAGTTTAAATTTTATTTATTGCAACAGTTATTGCCCATTTGAAGCCTGCATCGGCAAGATTAGTATTCAGAGTCCTTTGTGATTTTAAAAATTTTTTACAAATTTTTTTTCGTAAGCATTTCCTTACAATTATGTACGATTTTTAAACAAACGTGGCATCAGTTCATACAATAGTGTCTCGTTTATCAGATCGTCGCTTATCCGAAATTTCGTATTATTCGACAAACCACGGCCACTATGAAACAAACGAGTGTACAAATTAACGTACCCATCGCAACAAGAACGTAATCATATTTGTTACTTCCGAATTTTTCCAGTTTATTTTACGTGTTGTAGTAAAACATTATGATAACGTCCGTTATGTGTAAAAATTATGTAGTATAGTGATATAGTCTGGCTGTTTCATAGGTTTTTCTTAACTGCATCCTATTATCCGACACTTTCGCTTATCCGAAATTCTACCTGCCGGCTTAATTCGGACACGTATGATTCAACAGCATGCGCCCTGCATAAATCAAAGCGTGAATTGGGAATGATACAGTTTTAATTTTTTTTATTTGGGTGCAAGGGAGAACATTTAAATTAAAAATTAACAAATTTAAACGATATGTCAGTTAGTTTTAATTTCAGATATGAACTATACAGTAACAACAAATATGAAAAAAAATTTTAAATAATATTGCTTTATCTAAAGTAGGCAGGCTTCACCACAAATATGAAGCTAAACATTCAAACTAACGAATTGTCCTAAGAAAATGTTTGCAAAAATATAAAGCCCAGTGCTGGAAACAGAAACAATAGATTGTAAACAAACTAGAAAATGTCCATGCGATGGCACATGCACAAAGGAAGTCGTTTAAGAGCGGTTCTGTTGCCCTTCGTGTGGCAGTTGTAAAAATTGCTCTGAACAACGTATGTAACATGTCATGCACGACACAGGCCTGGGCATTATTAATGAGAGGCAGGCACGCTGAGAAGACGTGCGGAACAGCCGTAAGTAAGCGACGGATTTAGAGAGAGGGGAGTTATGATTGCTTGGAAAGTCCCGGTACAGTGGGGTGAGCCGCCCTTAGTTTGGGCAGTTCGGTCAAGTCTAGGCGTGTATTCAGTAACTTCACACCTGGTAAAGATTGTCACCTGTGACTGTCGAGAACAACAGTGGTTCAACTAGTCAGTTATGACTGTCTTTATATCATATTGCCTACCATCTCTCTCGTTCATAATAAGGTTAATTCTACTAAGGTTAGAAAGAAAATGAGTTTTCTTATGGAGGAGTTTGGCAAAGGGAAAAATTCTGCCGCTAGTTTCGTTGCTATCGCTGAGGGACGAGAAAAACACGAATCTGAAGTACAATTTAATTTAAACATGCTTGGAATTGACAGAAGTCATTTAACTTGATTTTAAAGTGAAAATAAACCAATTTCGCGTTTTAAATTATCAACTTTATGTAACTTAAATTTCAGGAAAGCTCTATGATTGGTCAGTTTGAACTCGTTACCGATACCAGCGCTCAAGCGGCAGACATTTTCCATGTGACAAACTTTTAACATTGATATTTCTAACCTGTAGTAGAATAAACTTTATTTATAACCTCTAAATGCTTGGCAACACTGTTAGATGTGTTCTGAAAACCGCCATTCATCTTACTAAATTTTTGTTCTCAGTTATTCCCTACTGCTTTTTTAAATTAAGTATAACTTAGATCATATCGGTTCGTTCTCAGAATTCTGTATATAATTTTTACCATCAATTTAATTAGTGTCAAAGCATTCATCTATACCACGGTCGTAGAAGAACAGGTCTGGACACTCGCCTATCAAACAATGTATTTTGCTTGACCCCCTTGTTGTTTGGCTGTAGTTCGTTAAGTTACCGAGAATGTCGTACTTTATGGCGCTGTTTTCCGGGCGGTCGGACTCAAACTTCGTCCACTTTTTTTATTGTTAAATTTATAAAGTAAATAAAGATTTCTGGTGCCTTTTCTTAAATTTGTGAGCGAAGGAAGTATTTCATAAATTGATAAAAAAAATACGTTTTGATAAATTGTTTATCTTAGTGGGGAGAAAGTGGGCGGAGTTTGAGCCGACCGCCCTAACAGCAGCGCCAAAAACCTATAGCATTGTCGTGAACTTAGTAAACTACAGCCAAACAACAAGGGGGTCAAGTTTCTAGGCTAGTGTCCAGACCTGTTCTTCTACGACCGTGATCTATACTAGGACGTTGGTGTGCTGCACTGCCAAGAGACAGCTGTACTAGTATGCATCTCGGCCAAAAGTTAAACACACGTACTACATTACGTCTTCTGCGGGGGCTGCAGTGGCCGAATGGTCAGATCATTCGCCTCCCACCAAGGCGATCCGGGTTCGATTCCCGGCGGGGCCAGTCCTCGTGTTGTCGCATGTGGTAATCGTGCCGGACGATACCGTTGGTTTGCGAGTAATCTCGGGGATATTCCGTTTCCCCCGCCCTTTCATTCCGGTGCTGCTCCACACTCACGCGACGTCACCCCTCTCCATCGCTAAGGAGCTCGATGTTAAGTGCTGGCTAAAATCTCTCATTCTCTCACTTTTCTTCTGCGTAAGTTGCAAAAGTTAATACGCACAGAACTACAATCTACGACCGTACAACATATTTAAAGGGAATAGTAATTAATGTTCATTTTGACCCTCTCTCAGCCACATTTCAATCGTAATTGTTTCCCTACGAAGATGATTTCAGAACGTTGGTTAATAGTACCGGCCATGCGCTTTCACTCGTAACACACTGGGGCCTGATATTCACATAAAGAAAGTCTCGAGCCTTTTGAAAGACAATTTCAGCGTAATTTTAATTACATAATATGAATTCTCGCCGTAAAGGTAGTTACGCAGTAACTGTATTTGAATTAAGCTCGTACATGGGATTTAAATAATTACAGAATAGGACTCCAGGTGACTGCTGGAAGCAGCAGATGAAGCGCATTGGCACAGACAATGGTAACCTAGTAGGTATCACAACTGAGTTATGCACATTTAATGGTAAAACACAATCTCACAAAGAAATGTATTTTAAAGTCATTGTTTGTAAATTATGCTTTAAGATTCAAATAATACAACTAGTGAAAAAAAGGAAGTACACAATAATGAATATCGGAAATAGTATGAGATTGCCATCGTGTTCCAGCATAAAACTCAAAATATTTCAAAACTGTGGGTTACTGTTATCTTTCCCCATACCCTTCACATATGAAGAAGCAGTCAACATGTAAATTTCTGTCGAGTGGATGTTCTTGTTTCGATCGTAATTTACGTCTTATTGACAACGAGGTTATTAGAGACGTTACACAATGACAGGAACTGGGAGAAAGGAATCATGGCTTGAGTGATGCCGGAATCACGATTGTGCGACAAAAACGACATGAAGGGAGCGATGCGACACTAAATATTCCCATTATTGTGAACACTTCTTTATATGTCGCGCGACAAATACTAAAAAAAAAAACACAAACAATTAATTGCCACTACATACAAACTCATAGTACGACAGCCACAGACTTTAAGAGTATTTTAGTATTTTTTTTATCATTATTGTGTAAAATATTTTAAATACTCATTGGCATTCCGAAATGGGGTAGTAAACACACAGTTACACATGTGTTTAAAAATGTTATGATTTGCTTACAATAACCAGCAAAATTCTCTCTTAAAAAGAAAAGCAATTTACTATCAACTCCACAGATTCACCAACATTTGGATGCAAAATTAAATTCCTACTCGAATAAACTTGATGTAATTTCTATTTGGGATTCACGTCGAGTCCGCAATTGTTATCGAGCTCACGTCACAGAAACCTCGGTGCAGACTGACGGACAACTTTTGTTTGTCGTGTCGCGGCAGCCGTGTCGCTTTTGGGCGCGCCATTGTGATTCCGACATTAAGGTGGAGTGTTAGACTATTATATTGTATTTCTAGTTTTTGAGCCATATAAAATGTGTTCAAATTGTATTATCAAAATGTTCTCTTCGCAAAGCATAGGATATATTTTTGGTAAACTCCTATAATAAATAATAATGGAATCTTCAATTAATTTGTCGTGCAGAATCATTGCAAGAGAATTATAGGTTATCTTTCAAGCATTATGTTGCAAAGATCCTGCATAACAAATTATTGAAAGAAGCCATTATTGTTTATGTCAATCTGTATACCAAGAATACATCGTATGTTTTGACGAAAAAAAATATAGATATTACAATTAGAACAAATATTATAACTCAAAAACTGAAAATACAATGATATTGTCTAACACTCCCCAATAAGCGAGTAACACAGCATTCGACTGAAGTGATTTCGGGGAACCATGAAAAACTGAGGTCAGGATACCTGGAGCTGGGAGACGAAGCCTTATCCTTCCGAAATTGCCACCTCGCTTGATGTCAAGTAGTGGACAAACGCAAGCAAAGAGGAACATTCTAAACGCCAACTCTTGACAGTCTATGAGAAGTGAAGACCGTAATATTAGCAGAAAATAAATATCAGAGTCAATGACATATTATTCTACAATCCAGACACATACGAAATCTTCCCAAAGCACTATATTTAACCAAAATTTTTATCTACAAACTTTTTTGTCTTCCCGATTAGCAGGAGACTTGAAACATTATCTTTTGAACATATCTCAGACCGGGATGACAGTGCAATAATAACTCGCTTTTTGGTCTGCTTGTTTGTTGGCTCGGTACAAAACTTTCCTTGTTTAAAACCGATTGGAAATTTCACGCAAACTAGACAAAAATAAATAAATAAATATTCCATTAAAAAAGCATACACCACATTATTAAAACCCACTAAAAGTTATAAGATAATGTATACTATGGAAACATTGTTATCATTTACATATATACCATAATATTTTCGGCTAAACATTAATTTTCTTCAAAATTAAGAGAATAAGTTACCACCATACTGTTTTCAATTAACTTTCAGAATGAAACGTTGATTTAATCTGGAGAAAAAGCCATGAGGATTTTTGTTTTGCACCCTACTCCAGCCTTTGGTACAATTTAGGAGTCCTTTTGTGGAATTTTTAGGTATCAGGGATTTATCTGCAACAGTATAAACCTAATTAATATTTAGCATTTATCTTCATAACAGATCAGTTGAAGATACAAATTTTTTACTGTATCTTAATATCAACAAACATAACTGCGTGATCTTTTGTAACCAAATATTTCCATTGGCATTGCTTTTGTTTTATTCCTCTTCCTTTCTGAACAGCAACATGTCTCGCTTCACGGCCAGTTATCACTCAAAGCACGATGGTGAGACAAATCTCTACTCGGATCCGAGAGCATGCCAGTGCCGATGCGTGATACGAGGCGATTTGCAGCGGGCTTGTCGGAAGCCGCGTAACTCTCCAAGCTTTGTTCGTGCTCGGAGGCGAACCCTTTCTTTTGTTTCTTACCTCGTGCAACCTCCTCGTCCGTAATATACGTCCTTGGAAGAGTTTATACAACCATCGGTTCTCTATATGGTCCCTTCTCTGTTCTCGTTATTTATGACAGCCGGCGAGTTTGTGATTTATCTCCCTCGCGAGCAATCAAGTCGGAAGACAAATTGAACGGCTCAAGAAACAAGTCTACTACAGTCAAGGTACATATCTCAAGTTAGTGTCTCTTTTATGATCACTGTTTCTGACTTGAAGAATTGCGATTAGTGCCTATGTTGTATTCCACGAGGCGTTTTACTTCACCGTCCGTGCTAAAGTATACACATACACAAATCATTTTACTAATACAAGCTTCTCCCTAAGCCTTCAGTTCCTAAACAATTTCGGTATAAATTTAACTAAGTAATATTTGAAGTTAACGTAGTTAGGCACGATTTTCTTTTACTCAACGGATTGATTATTTTAAAATATAATACATTGATAAAATGTTCCAATAAAATTTTCAAACGTCTCCCAATTCACAGGAACCTTAAAACACGCTACTTCAAAAATACACTTCTTTCTTTGGTGTAAAATTTGTATTTATAAATGTAATATTCCGTCATAAATCATGATCTGTATTTACCAAAGAAGAACTCAAAGCATTTTGTAATACAATTTCTAAATTTAACCTTGCTGAATTTTAATTTGGTATTAACCTAATTTCTTTTTCCAGTTATTAGGTTAAAATGTCCCACATTTAAACACACGCTTATAAAACCATTAACTTTGTAAAATGAAACAATGTGATAAACAATTCAAATTATTTTAATTTTTAATTTTCATGATGGTGATAGTTATTTCATTTTATTTGTATATTCATCAATACAATTGGGACAAAGACGACCAGTTAAATAATTGCTTCATAAACAAAAATATTGTCAGAATTTTCTTCTAGGATTTAAAGCATTATTTATAAATATATATATTTGTTTCACATTTTAAAATATTATTCTTTTAAATAAGCGTGTTATAAAAACAAACTTAATTGTACGTTTAAACTAAATACACTTTAGATAAGTTTAAAACAACTAACAAAAATGTCGCTTGTAGCTGGCATCTTTCTTGCATTTAACAAATCATATTTGAAACATACCAAAGTTTAATTCTCTTTATAGTCGATCTGTATGCATCAAAAGGAGAGCGTAGGTTACGCCAAAAAATATTTTACATCAGAATAATAATAGAAATGTTGCACTGTGAAAAATCTAGAACTACCCTGGATGAACTCTACCACAACACTGCCTTATTTACTCTACGATTATGAAGAAACAGTTACAAGATGAACTCGCGTTCAGTTGACCCGGCTTTGACACCCGGCTCCAGCCATCCTGATTTCTGTTTTCCGTGGTTGTCCGAAAGCCCATGCTCGGATGACTGATCGCTAAGTTCCGGTCCATGTGCCAAGTTATGTTTCAATATCTCCCATGACCTCGCTGTCGACGAGACGTACAGCCCGCTTAAGTATGCTAGTGTTGATGAAACGACAGTGTTTAGTTACAAATTCCTGAGAATACATTTTGTCGGATTAACGCGTTTCTTATTAAGTATATGTAGACACATTTTTACCAATACCTTCAGTGCAAGAACATATGCTAAAAGTGAAGTGCTATATCAACCCAAATATTTTTTGCTTAAGTTGACAAAATATTACGTTTTAATATATTGTATTGTTATGGTGTTTTTATATTAAAGTAAATAAACTTGTACATTCCTATAAAAATCTTGGCTTTTTTTGTACCACTTGCTATAAATTCAAAATTTCAGTATACTGCACTGTAAGGAGGGCACAGTTCGTAAATAACTTATGTAATATGTTATTATAAATAGCAGGTATTTCAAAGTAAAAAAAAACGTAAAACATAACTTTAATTAAGGTTAAAATTGGTTATTGTAAATCATGTTAATTTGTTGGTCAGTATAGAAAACCCAAAAAAAATATGTTTCTAAAGGAAACGTTTTATCTTTTTTTTTCAGATCACATTTTAACAGTACGTGGCACATTTCCTTTGCATCGGCCTAAAAGTTACATAATTACGACGTTATAACTATTTCGTTTTAAACGAATTACTCTAACGACATGTTTGATTACAAAGTTAGTACAAACTGTTTTTTTTAAGCTTTTCGATTTTTATGTATTGACTTTCAGCTATTTCAAATAATTCACGATAAACAATATCATAGCACGTTCACTTAGTAGCAAACAGTAGGCAAAGAAAATGCAGCTTTTGAAATCTTAGATTATTGTTTACATGAAATTCGTACTGAGCTAGTCAAATTCTTGGTATAATAGCAAATGTTTCAGAGTTTTAACAGCGTAGACTTACACTAATTTTAACACAGCAGCTCTGCATGTATCATAATGTGATTATGATGATCACGTGGGCATGGTAACAGCAATCACCGGTCAATGCAATTTTTTTGGAGGCGTCAAAAAAGTTAGAAACAAGCAACGTTTTATTTCGTACCAAGTTCTTCATAAGAGATACATTCGTTATCTTCATCATGATATGCATTCGAATTATTTAGTATTTATTATTTGAGTCCATTTCAGCTAGTTATTGTTATCCAAAAATGTTGTGTTATTCTTAATTTCGTAGATTTGTCATAAATTTTATGCGGAAAATAATTAAGTGTGAGAATATTACTTAATGGACAAAGGTACAAAAAACAATCAAGCTCTTGAACTGAGATATTTAGTTCAGTTTATCCTGATGTGACGTTAAAAACAGTTTGCCATGAAATGCAGCGTTTTAACAGTTGGAGCAATTTATGGTTAGCATTCGATGAAATATTAAATTGAAACATATCTGACTGTAATGTTTTCAGTTATAATGTGTCAGTTGTGTTTAAAAAAATACTAAGTATGACAAAAATGTTCGTACTTGTGAAAACATTTAAATGGCTATTTTTCTAAGTAATGATCCAATGATTTACTATATGTCAGCTTCGCTACATATTACGCATAAGTGTTTGCATAAAATAATATATGTTTTACAACCAAAAGGAAAATACTTTTCAAATGGAGCTTATGTAACATGTCTCGAAACTAGCATTGATTGTGTGGTTGTCTCTAGTGTTAAAGTTCGTTTATGCATGCAGTACCAGTGCTTCAAAATGTATTTAAACAGTGAGAATTTATCCACTTCCTTGTCCACAATATTCTATTATTTAAGAGAACCTTTCGAAATTTTTATAAAACATTATGACAGAAAGTCAAATATTGTGAAAACACAAAATTTTAATGACAAGTTCAAAATAATAACATGGAGCACTACTTAATTACGCCAATTAAATCAAACGAAAGTGTAATCTGGAATTAAAATGATATTTCTCATTGACGCATACTGTTTCAAAAAACATGTGCTATTAATACGTTAAATTAATAATTAAATGCATTACATGTAACTATACTTCTAAAGTAAGCGTTTACAAGTATATGTTGGCCGAGTTCTTTTTATCTACAGTCAATTTGTGCTGTCTCTTTGAGTAACAGCTCATTTCCTATGGATTGCATTTTAAAGAAAATTTCAAATTATGTTACCAAATAAAAGGAAACTGTATCGTGCAAGTCAGAGTTTGCTTTTATGCACAAAACGCGTAATGATATTAGCATGTCAAATAAGATCTTAAAAAAACAGTTTGGTTAGCTCTTAAAGGCGAACTCAAGAATCCTCGTTAGAATGGTTTGAAGTAAGTACGGGGCAATGTCGGAATGCAAATAAGTCGTAAAGGGAAGTGCCCTAAGAAAACCCACCGTCCCATCGCAATATCCGCAGTGTTTCTTATGTGTGTAAATTAAGCGTAACTACACCAGGAAACACGTTTCACTGGGTTAGGATGCGAATGGTCTGACTGCTACCCTATCACAAACCCATATGAGAATCACCATTGAAAAGTAGCAAGTGTGATGTTCACGGGCACTATATCAGACTTTAAGAGGGCGTGGTACATAATTCAACGCTAAAAGCATTAATCTTTAACTGTAGGTTTTTGAAGACAATCTGCAAAAATTAAACAGCAGTCCTAGACAATAGTTTTAGCCAACGTTTTAAACAAAACAGCTTCCAGTGTTACGAACTTCTGAGGCACAATTTCTGACACTGGAACCTCGTTCATTTAACTACAAAGCAAGAGATCAAGCGTAACGAATTAGTAATTCTGGACAAATATTTACTCATAAAGTTGGCAAATACCATTGTCTAGGATTGTCGTTGAGTATTTTATCCATATTGGCTTCGAAAAAAAACGTAGAAATCAATTGGATATTTGCAGCGTTTTTTTATCTACCACACACTCTTAAGGGCACGGCCTACATTGAGGGGATACGTGCGTTTGAGGCTCAGAAGGAAATATGCTAAAAGAGCAACTGTGTACTGTCCGTGACAAACGAGTGGCCCCGGACATGGGAGAGATGGAGCTTAACTGACGTAGGAGAATTCTTAAGGAAAACTGTTGGTTATTAAACAGTCGTAATCGTATCAAGACAGTCATGTAGTCATATGGGCAAATATCAATACCGTGTCATAACACTACGAAATCCGGGTCAAACGCATATCTTCCAGGGCCGCTCGTTTCTGTCACGTACATAGCTTGCATCAAATACCACATCGCTAGATGTCGCGGTAAAACTCGACTGCTTGCTGGATTTCAACATACTTTCAGCTTACCAGAAAATAACTGGCTTTGGCTGGTACTTGGAGTTGTTGCCCTATTTGACTGAGCCAATAAGAATCCAGATATTTTTTATTTGATGCCTGTTATTGGTCTGCCGGCAGTTACGTTTTTCCATAAGAATATCACCGAATAATATATGTTGTAAGAAACGACAACATTTTCCAGGGTATGTTGGCACAAAATATTTTCGTGACATACCATCATCTCTACACATCGCCACAAAGACGTATTCGCTGAAATTGCGTGTTAATTCGCGCCGATCCATTTATATTATGGAAATTTAAGCACTGACAATATAATTTTAATGGTGAAAAGTCTGAAGCAAAGTTCAGTGTAATATTCTATTCGAGTTTCGCATGCATCCAGTTAGAACATTTTGAATTACGGAAGTCTGAAAAGACTGTTTTTTTTTTCTTTGTTGGAGGGCTTGCTAAAAGTGTTTTTAAGTTAAAAAGGTGTCTTAACAGTATAATTCCGGCTTGATCCGAATTTTGTTTTCTTTTCGTAAATTGACCCAATGGGCGCATATGGAATATTTTTGTAAAAATTACGTTTTTTAGTAAATTTAAAAGTGTTTGAAGCGCGAGGTAGCTGGCGCTATCAAGTAATCTTGCAGTGATTCTGCACATCATGCAATGAATGACAAGGATGAAATGGTTCAAAACAGGATCCTCAATGTCTAATAGTGTTAATATTCTTAAATAAATGAAGTTATGTTACATACTTCGTTGCGCAAAGAATGATAAACATTGAAAAAACATTCCAATAATCTTATAAAATATTCATTTAGGAAAGTAAAATATTTTTAAGCAGCAAATGTAACCTTCAATTCAAATTTTTATGTCAGGTTTGTTTTGCAATACTGTAATAATACAACACCATCATATTATTTATTTATCGTGTCCAGGACTAAAATTAAAGTCAGATTTTTTTACATTATACTTTTACATGTTCCACAAAGACCAGTATTGAACAATCTTGACTGTATTATCATATTGCTGACATCCGAGATGTGTAAACTACAATTTAATTTTAGTGCCTACAGGTGCTTAAATGTTGAACTTATCGTGTTGCCAGGCATAGTTCTCCAAGCACGCATGTCAGAAGCACCAACATAGCAACAGTAGAGGGCGGGGCACCAAGGTGCTGCACCAAATTGAAAGTTTCGTCAGATAAGGGGCCAGTTTGGGGCGCCTGGCCGGCACCTGTATATCTGTCTCGCGCCCCGAACTGACAGGAAGATGGCCGACATGTATCAGACGCTTCTCGCGCGCTAGTCGGGTCGCGTGTTAAAAGCCCCTCGCAGATACGCATCTCATGAATATCACACCGGCTTCTCGCTGACTTACGACCACTTCACGTCACTGCCCGTGCAAGAGATAGCTCGATGGAGAAGGGTTTTTTTTTCCGTCAATCACTAGGGTTGCGTGCACTCGCAAGGGCCATCGTATGAACTTCACTCCCGCTCTCTTCTGCTCTCGCGAGAAGGTGATAAATAGCAGGAATAGGGAAGTTAAGGGCTTGTGTCCATGAAACATGACACTTCTGAGTAAGCCTATGAAGTACATGATGTTACAGTGTTTTAAAACACCACTCAGTGTTCTTTCTCTAGTATTACTTCTGACACGTAGAATTCTACCTCAGCAATCACGTGAAATAACACTGTCTCGTGAAATAGTTACTGTTGTAAAGAAGATTAATTTTATAATTACTTTTATAGCTAATCGTGTACTTGTATACTGACCATCTTTAAACATCGATAGAAAAACATTGCTGTAGTTACCACACGTGTGTCAAAATAGGTACAAAAGTCCTTCTTGATTGTCGGTGAACTTCTTGATTGTTCTTACAACAATCTGTTGTGTATGAACAATCCAGATATTATAAACAACCGAACATGATTGTTATTATTGTAAGCACAAAATGGTAACAACAAAATTACTTTCCTTTCAGCGTACGATCTGCGTTATGTTTCAGAATAGCTGTTTCAGCGAGTGCAAGTAAAATGGAGCACGACAACGCGAAGATATAAGAAGGGAAATGTTGGAGGAAAGCAAGCTGTGCCTGCACCAATACCAATTCTAAAACCAAGTAATTAATCTACGTGCAATTGAAGAGCACTTTTGTTGACTCGTTTAGACTAGATAGAATATGGTCATAGTTTAAATAAATAACTTGTCAGTTGATTCATTTTGCAGTAAAAAACTTTAAACAAGAATTTGTTAGTGTTAAGATCCTTAATTAATGCTCTGACATTCAAAAATTACTCGCTAATGTTAACGTTTTGTTAAATATAAAAAATTTCTGGTAAAATGTAAATTTCACAGATAGTTGTGATCAAATAACATATTTCTAAAAACCCATTATGTTGCATAGTTACTTAAAATTTTTAAAAATAAGTTTTGTGTGAAATATCTACCATTAAAGTATTCAGTTCAGGAAAATATTCCTTTAAAATTTCATTTACACTTAAACTCTGTGTCTGCAAGCTTGGAAAGAGAGGTTCAGACGTGACGGAACAGTAAGGGCGACCTAGAAGCGCACATTAAATACCACATCGTCGCTATGAGCCCAGCGCTGAACTAGCGCTTACGATTCCCGCTCATTTATTTTTGCTATGTGGCTTCAAGCGATAAGCATACATTTTTACTGTTATAACTTCTGTAGCAAAGTTCAATGCCCGTTTCTATCGGAGTTTCCAATTAATGCCCGTTGCAGCATGGCTGTCAGAAGTGGCCATTTTTAGCTATGTTGGAAAACTTAGAAGCAATGTTTCAATGAGCATCCTGACTCAAGAATGACGTTCCGTACTTGGCAGAAGTGTAGTTTCTATTCGTACATTGGCACAATGGTGACATGTCGAATATGTTCTTAAACATACGTATTTTCCATAACAACGCATTTGAAGCACGTTGTTGACGGCACCATGAACACCGAAGTTTTGAACACAGGTAATGATGATTTGAGGTGAGGTGTCCTTTATATACTTTGAATTTAGCTTGAGGATAAGAAAAAAATATCTTATTTACATTATACATGATGTCTAGAAACAAATGCATGATAAGCCCACCACGCGAATCCTGGGCTAAACTAGAGACAAAAATGCTAACGGCAAAATGTTGTACGATGACATTGTACGTCCACAAAGTGGCAACACTGCGCCGAGGAAGCCCCTCTTGCACTACACGTCCAGGTATTTTTGTAAGTTACGTCGAGTAAACGTAGAATCAAATTAGGACAGCTTGAGATTTTAACATGCACCCATTATATGCAGGTTAGAACAGCAGTAGTGACATAAGTGAGATATCTATGGAGCGCAAGATAAACTGCTATGTTGCCATATTGTGCACGTAAAATAGTAAAATAGCATCGTACAACATTTTTCCACAAACATTTTCATCTCCAATTTAGCCTAGGAATCGTGTGGTGTGCTTACTATATTTGTTTCTGGGCATCCTGTATATTATTTGCAGCCGAAGATGAACACTTATACATATCCGGTAGTGACATCTAGAAATATATTAAATCATGACTTGGGCAAGCCTTAGCAAGCCGGCCCGTCTGAACACTCAATCACACATAGTTTAGTACAGGTGGGGATAAAATGAGAAACTCTGAAAGCCTGGTTACTGTTTTGTATCCAAAGAGTTTACGATCTTCCTCTTTGTCGTAAAGTTTATATATTGTTTTTTACTTTTGATGATTATTACGGTGTTATGTTTAATAAAATTAAAGTCTTGTCAATTTCAATAATTCTATGGTGCACCGAGTTACTGTCTACTGACTCCCGCGGAAGTGACTGATATTCGTACTGACCCGTCAATCTCACGCGGTCGCTACACTGAGTGAATGCTGAATTAGTAGCACCCCACCATCTGCCATCGACACGGTTTAAGTGATCTCGTCGGCGGTCTGCCGCCCCGACCTATCAACACTTAAAACTCCGCTTAACCACCGCGGTTAACGTCGCGCCGCCGACCAACTTCACTTGCGTCCCGGCTCCTTTCAGGCCCGCGATGTTCCCCCTCTCCCGACGTTGTCAATTAGCTGATCGGGCCATCCCGTCAGCGGTCTGCCACCCCTAACCTGTCGACGCCCGAACCCCCGAAGTCCCCCAACGACGCGAGCACCGCCTCGCAGCTTCCTTCCTCGCCCGCAGTCAGTTTAGATCTCCCTCCTCTCTCCACACTGGCCGAAAATCCGCCACCGGTCCCGATATTGGTAATCCGGCCAATGGGAAGAGAGCATGCAAAAACAGCCCCGCCTACCAAAGCCAGCACAGTAGTACACCATCGCAGCATTTGTTTAAGTTACTTTACATATTTCATTTCAAAATCCGGACAGTTCTCATTAGCTTACTTCACTTATTTTATTCATTTAAATTACCGATTACTCAAGCCAAATAGACTAATGCATATTATTTTGCATTGTCTCTAAGCCTCGTTGCCATAGGCCGCTGCATCCTCCCCCGTTCCACTGACCAGAGTGGTCCAGTTGCGGGATGTGGGAAGAGTAATGGGGGAGGGCGGCGCCAAGCCCCTACGACACCACATGTTCTGCCTGCCCGAGGGAACGGCCCAGGTACTCAACATTTTTCTCTTATTTCATTTAATGTCAATAAAAATCCTTATATCATATTTTGCGTGGCAGATTCGGTATCGTGACGCGATACCGAATCGAATGAATGGTCGCAAGACCAGACAATTCCAATTTAAAATAAGACCCTAATTAAGTCCATATTTTTCCTAATAATTACTTACACCAATACCTGCACGTTACAAGTTTTATGATTTCCTGCCACTTTTTAACGAAACTAATCACCCTAAGTAACTAAGTGTACGGACTGCACAGTACTCAAAAGTTGATGTGGTTACAAATAATAACACATTTTAAATGTTATTGTTATAGACAAGATGGTCTTCAACTCAACTCACGTTGTGGATCACCTATAAAGAAGTCAACCCCTGCCGAGCATTTATAAATAACAAACACGCTGAGAATACGACGCAACAGTAGAGCGCTTCACTCCGACAGAACCAGCCCAGACAAAAGTTGCCACACGTGTTGCGACATAAGGGCGTGTTTCTGTCGACCAAGTTTGTCTGCTCCATATCAACGCCCTCGCCACTCTGCCGGCAGGATGCACCAGGACGTTGACAGGCGTGTGTTTTATTTATAAAGCTACCGTGACAAGCCACAAAGTATTTGGAATATAGTTATATCGCCTGCCTAAGTAAGTGCCGTAATGCTAACATTCAAAACAGTGAGTGAAATATTAAGCTTATCTCATACGTTTGAAAATGGCCCTATTCTGTCGTCCTCACGTCTCTTAGAATGCTTGACACATTTTAGATAGACCCAAGCTGCCCATGTAACATCCCGGCTGTCCACGATGTAACACGGTGATAGCTCACGAAGACTTCAATATTCGAAAGGCCACTAGTGATCGTGACGTTACTGTGATAGCCATTTGTTTCTGACGCCTGAAGAAGAGGAAGTGTTCCTCCCAACTTGAAACGACGACGCGTTTGAGTTTCAAATTTTCAAATAATTGCGAATCTCCATATTAAATTACGTCAATAACTGACTAACATTTTCCTACTACGCTAAGGACTAAAATTTGGACTATATAAACACAGGACCGGAGCCGTAAAATTGTGATTCGGCTACTGTCGCAGGAAGCTTTTCTACAATAGTTAAGTATGCTATATTGATACTTATGGCCTAGATGTATTTTCCGAAGAGTATTTTTCCAAGACCACAAGCCAGAAATCATTTAAAAAGTACAGAAAAGTGCCGATAACGTTACTTTAGTTAGCCTCTGTTTACTGTTAACAGCTATATTTAGTACTTAATGCAATGTCTTAGTTATGGCATCTGGTAGTCACGCACTGTTTATAAATGGCCTGAAATTAAATATTACATAAAAATAAAGGCGCTGATTAAAGTGACAATTTATAGACTTGTATAGTTTTTGTGTTGCTTATTTAACCTCCTAATTACAGCTGAAGATTATTGCAAAATAATTGTAAGTTTTTCCATGGCTTGATGGCTTGAGTCATATACTTTAACTCATATGAAAGTTTTGAGCGTGTAATATAGAGTTTGGAAATATATATACTTCCTTAAAACCCGCCATTCTTTGGACAACGTGACGTAGTACTCTAAGAATATAAACTTGATAACTGGTACACTGTCATTCCATTCTTCAGGTTTTTTTTTTCAAATTGGTGGTTGGTGATGTTACGCGTTTGGGGCACCTGGGTGGTGGTTGGGCATAGAGTCATGGCTCTACACCTCAGCAGATCTGAACGTCCAGACACTACAATGTGCCGACAGCCATAGCCGAACAACACAGCAACCTCGGCGATACGTTTAAGGTGGGACTGTCAACCTAACTAACTATGAAGTGGCTCATAGCTCAAGACACTGTAACTTAAAATAATATTGAATATTGCCGGGTTCCGCACTTACCGTAATCTGTGTGTGTTGTAAGATGAAAGTGTTACATAAGGACTTGGGTAAATACGTTTCTACTTCGAGACAGCAGCTGTACTAATGTCGGTATCGCCGATTGCACAAGAGTAGTTAACGTGATGTAATATAATATAATCAAAGTTGCGATCTCTAAGCATTTTTTCTTGTAAATGTTTTATTCTTCTAATTAATCTTTTCACAAATAACCATTTAAGACTTTTAGATTTAGTGCAAGTGTTGTATTGTCCATTTTCCCTTATAATTTAATAATTCTTTCAGGTCTTTTTAAAATGATTTTATTTCTATTCTCTCCTCTTACCGGGTGCGCCCGGCGTTAGCTTATCACCAGAGTTGTATTCCAGACGGATACGGCAATGGTTGCTGAATGGGCAAACCATTCGCCTCTCACCAAGGCGATCCGGGTTCGATTCCGGGTGGGGTCGGTCCCCGGATTTTCGCCGGACGATGCCGTTGGTCGGCGGATTTTCTCGGGAATCTCACGTTTGGCCCGCCCCTTCATTAAGGCGCTGCTCCATACTCATAACATGTCATCACTCACTAACGCTGAAAACATCGATGTTAAGCGCTGACCAAAATCTCAAACTCACTCATTCACTCAGTCGGATGTAAAAATTTAGGCCGTGCACCTAGAGATGTGACAAAAGTAAATGGCTGGAATACAGACGTACGTCCTTCATTTTCATTCAAATTGCTGGAGAGTATTCACAAAGAATAGGATATTTGCACCCACGCGACACTGAAAGAATTTGTTACCAAGTATCTTTCATATTGCAAAATAAATACTTACTTGAGATACAAAATATTTTGTTACCAGAACAAATCACCAATAGCAACACACTTAATAATATGTGCACAACAAAGTATGTAGTAAATTGACACAGAGCTTACTGTACGCTGGACAGTAATAAGTTTTGCCGCCGCAAATGTATCTACATGTTTGGGAGTACACAGATGTACACTTATTGCGGCAACTTAACCATAATGCATGCACAAAACATAGTATGTAAATACATCTAGATATGTTGACATTTATGTGACAATAAGTATTGTAGGTACATTTTTAGGTAAATTATGTGGTTCTTTAACTAGGTTCTAAAAATCCCGATAGCAGAATACAAAAAATAAAATGTGAAATTTGTATATATACATTGGCATAAACAGCATACGTTTTACGAGCCATATATATATATTAGGTTGTGTTAAACACCAACGATTAGTCGTAATTGTGAATGATAAGGAGCTATCCTGATTGCAAGAGGTTCCGAGTTCGATTACCGGGGATAAGAAATGTTTTTTAATCGCTTGGCACACAAATTTGTGGACTTAACAAATATATACTTGTTCCCACTAAATAATACACTTGAGTAACATGATAAAAACAGCACAGTGATAGTGTTTCAGCAGCGAAACATTTATTACGCTATGTATAAGCAAAAAATAATGCGACAAGCTAATTTCGTTTAACTCAACTAAACTTCCCTCTCAGTGTATGTTGATCTCTGTGTAGCCATGTCACTGTGCTGGCTTCTATCTAAAATGCCTCTTGCAGGAATTTTATAGCCAGTTATCACCATTAT
This sequence comes from Medauroidea extradentata, assembly GCA_003012365.1. Classification (NCBI taxonomy): domain Eukaryota; kingdom Metazoa; phylum Arthropoda; class Insecta; order Phasmatodea; family Phasmatidae; genus Medauroidea; species Medauroidea extradentata. The sequence goes on from PNEQ01053546.1 coordinate 31,310, forward strand.
TCCAGACCGAACGATGTGGTGCAGCTGTAAAATGTTTTACTCTCATTCTGGAGGAGCCAGGTTCGATTTCGGATTTTCCATCGAAATCACTCCAGGCGACTATTGGGATGTTTCCCTAACACATGCCATGGCTTGTTCCCTCTATATCCTGTCCTTGTGTAAAGGTGTATGTAACAGTATCTAATGACCTCTCTGTCTACGAGAAGTAAAGTCCAATATTAATTTTAAAATAATAAATAACTCCGAACCGGTTTTGCTCCTGTGCGAAGTATAATTTGATGGTATTATGCATCAATTGACTATGCGCCATTTTTAAGTTCTCAGTAAACCATGCTGTAAGTTTTTCACATTTGAAACACTCTTACAAAAAGTACATTAGTCCTATAAATCCTACATTCGTAGCCATACGATATAGGAGTAAAAAAAATTTATAATACCGTTTTAAAGCAGAAAAATATTTTATACTGAACTAACAATTGGCGAAAAGTGTACTGATGCATAACACCATCCAATTGGCACTACACGGTCCTATTAACTCAGCAGCAATAAGTCATAGCTGTGCTGCTTTTTAAGCTCATGTAGACGTACGGCGGAAATAAATTTACTTAAATAGTAGTTCGATTTAGTAGACAACCTAAATCATGAAGAAATTAATTTGATTCATCGTAACCCTCGTCGTTCTGGTAAATGTTCTCACGGTGAAACAATAATATTTATATGCCTTAAATAAATCATCCTGAACTTTCCGGTTCTTTACTCTGATGATAGACAGCTGCAAATTTTTAGTTTTGGAAAGGTTGCTGTTTTGCCGTTTTCTGCATCATGACGTTACGTTGATCGCTTCATATTCCAATGCCGCACTTCCCAGCCAATACTGTATTCTCGGAATCGGGTATTGCAATTCCGGGTAGCTGCTCCACGAAGTCTTTCCAATTTCAAGTTTCTTTCTACATGGAGTAGCTGCTCTAATCTGATATTCAGAATGCACGCTGCTTCAAAAACTGTAGTACCAACCAGATTATTTTCGTCTTTTATTCGCCAAGACAGTCGATGCAGTGTTTTAAAACATAAAATAACGTCTATTTTACTATCATTTGAACGAAATAAGTAATTAAGTGATAGTATGCGCTTCTCAGAAACTATTTTATTTGATATTTTAGTTTTCCTGTTTTGTCCCGAAATATGTAATACTTGCCGTAAACGGGCGGGACTTTGCACATGGGTGAACTTGGGAACTTTTCACAATTTTTATTTTCTGTGTGTTTCAGCTGTGAGTAACGATTAACGAAATTCCTTGTATACATTGGTTGTTTGCAATTTATAGTAAATAATTATTTTAGTCAGGGCCTCCATATGTATTAAAATATTGTTATTTCCAAAATTCATCCTCGCTTAGGGTAGGGCATATTAAATTGAGAAAATAATTTAACAGAATTAATTTAATAATTTCTATTTTTTATAATAATTTTAAAGAAGTCTGATATAATGCTAAATTGCACGGTTCCGAATTTCGTTTTTTTATTTGTTAATCGTTATTCCCGTACATAATTTTTCTTTTGATGAAATTCGTATTTATGACATTACTCTGTTTTCCAGCACGCAATATCAAATTCAGCAACTCAAAGTTTTAAATAGTGACGCAATAACATTTTGAATATAGTACAAAATTTTAAGCAGCCTGTGTGGTTGCCAGTTAGGAACTAGCCGAGTGTTGCATCACGAAATTAATTGCACTTCAGAAGAAAACAATTTAATTCATTTAGTATACTTTAACCAACTTGAGTAATTTTGTTGTTTTAAGTTCTACAGTTTGTAATGTGTGCCAATTTTCAAGTAAACATTTACATAATTTTTTTAATATATTGATGTTGTAATTAATAAATTAGCTCAAATAGAGTGCTATAAAAATAATCGCCCTATTTACTAACGGATCGGAGAGGTCTTGTGTATCAGCACCGCAATTCAGAAAATGAATTTTGGGAACAAATACCACATCCAGTTGCTGCAAAGTCTTTGGTAGAACTTGACAAGTGCACAAATTTGCATACTTGTTGGGAGTTTCAATATGCTAGCTCTGGCTGCTATATTGGCTTGTGTTGATAGTGATATTCTGAGATGGTCATGCAGTAGGCCAACCCAAGATGAAAAATGAGTACGGATTTTCAATATGTCTATCCACTATATGTAATTTAATGAATGCCACCAGTTTCTCTTTGTACCCAACAAATTTTCCAATAAAATAATGATAAATTGTTTTAATATTTTCAAGCTTATTATAACATTATTTTCTTTTCCGTTTTTATCTGATCAACACTGGAAAACTTACAGAATTATTTTTTTTTTTTTTATTTTTAGGTACCCTTCCATTAAACTTGTTTAATTATATCGATGGTGTTATCCGACAAAGACCTTATAAAAAATGTGAATTTTTCTCAAAACATTATTAAACTTCCTTGAAAACATTTCTATCAATAGTGGTACATACGATTTCACTATACAGTTCACATTTAATTATTTTTGTAGCATATTACATAAGCAACATCTAACTTATGTCTAAAAAAATTTAATAGAAAACAGACTTGCATGTTGATAAAGCCCTTGCAGCATAACACCATCGATATTAAATCATTCGAAGTGCCATATAAATTTTATTTTCTGTTAGTTACTTATATTGACACCAGGGCGAAGTATGGAAGGGTGATAACCTGATCGAACAGTCTGGGCAAGAAGTAAGTACCAGGGGCCAGTAAGCTTATGTGCGTACTTAGCGGGTACGAACTCAATTTTGAAATAGAGCATAGATCTACTGCGTCAAAAAATAGGCAATTCAAGAGGCACAAGTAGATGCAGGCTTCATAAGTTCACTTTATTTTGTTGACAGCACTGTAAGTTCGCAATGAGTGTTAATAGTTGGGTTCCTCAGTCTGTCATGTCTGCGAAAGACACGACAAAATGCTGAACGCAGACAGACAATAAGAATATGGATGCTTTATAACGCAACGATGTGTCACACTGTAAACAGTCTGCGTACAAATACTCGTACTGTAGTACAAGTACTCTCAAATCAGAAAAAAAGTAGATTTGTTCTTATTAATTTCATGCACCCAAAAAGTATACGTCTATTATTCTTCACTTGCACCAGAAGGTATATCGAACTCAAGTAAATGACATCCTCCGAGCTTATTGTACTAAAACACATTATCAGATTCAGAAACACGAACTGGACGTTCACCCGTTCCATGTAGAGGATGTGTATGTTAAAGGCCGTGTGGATTAAGTCCGTCCCCCTTGCCAAACTATGCTTAAATGTAGAGATTCCATCATCAACCATCGCATTATATCATAGACACCTGCATTCTCTTCACCTATGATGCTTCTTCGCTACACGAAGGTGAATAACCGGAATGTTTATTAAGTGTGTACAGGTGGGTATTCCCACACTTCACTCGCCCACGGTCATATATGAGGATTCAGTGCCACCATGTGGGCGGACACAGCACATGACACGTTGTTAGTTAGATCTTTGTGTCTCAACACATTGTCCCACGGCCACGTGCTCGTTGTTTACTCAGGGAGTCCTGCTGTTGTTGCTCAAAGAGGTATATGACGGATGTTCCCGTGACAGAAATGCGTAACTGTTTATTATCATGACATAGTGTTCGTTTTACAGGCGTTACTTGTGACTGTAATTTTCCGCTTGTAAAAATGTTTAGCTCTCGTAGTTATTTCATAGCGGCATGTCAAATTCACAATTCGCAAGGTACTGCAACATAGGAAAAAGATACATAAAAAGACTTACCCGAATGAAATGTTTTACACTGAAATGAAATATTATGGACAATATTCTAAAATGTTTAAAAACACACAACGAAGTAATCTTGTTTTTTTTTTTTAATTGTCATAAATGAAGTCAATTGTATTTTTTTTTAAGTACAAAGGAATCTCACTGTGTGTTTTAGTTCTTTTAGCATATTGCACATAATATCCTATTTCAGTGTACATTATTTTATCCGAATAAGCCACTTCGTTTTTATTATTCCTATGTTCCCATAACTTGCATATTTTGTCTGTCATCTCGCTATGGGAAAACTATGTTGTATAAAAAACTTTACTAGTAGAAAACATAGTCACAAAGAACGTCTATAAAACGAACACTATGCCGTGCAGATATAAAACTATGAATTTTTGCCACTTGAACGCCCTTTCCTATTATGCGTACTGTAACCAGCACACGTCTGTGCATGCGAGAGCCCTCCTACTTTCAAGACTGTAGCTCGTCACGGATTGGTCCGTAGCTGAGTGGCAACAGAACTGCCGGCTAAGTACGCACATATCTAAAACACACTCTGTAGTCGGGCTCGAGCAATAGCAAATGCACTGTAATGTACTTACCGTACTTAGGAAACCTGTGTTATTCCAACTCCCACCGTCAAGTGTTTATGAATAAAGGGCTCCGGCTAGCTGGACGGTGTAAGGAGTAGTATCCGCAACAGAATTAAAAAGAAACATAGTACTAGTGTTGTATAAGTTGGCGAATCGTATATTAAGACACAACACTGTCGAAGTCCTACAGCGTAACTTAAGGTTCAAACTACTTTGAAAGAGCATGTAAAAACAGAACATAGTGTTTAATATTTCCAAGGACATATAATTAAATTTGGTGTGAGACTCTAAAATAATTTGAAATCGAAAACATCGGTAAGTCGCCAGTCCAAATACCATTGGCCTACGAACTAGTTTAATCACAACAATTCTCCATTCTACCACCAATCTTGACTGACATTTTAGTGTCCAAGTTGCTAGGGTGAAGTTTCAGTAAAGTTGATTAGATTGCAGCTACGGCTAAAATATAAGAGTATACCAGATGTATTAACCTCTTCTCCATAATATTATGCGCTCAGATGTGAAGTTGGTTCCTGACGTCTTCTTCCAGGTATGCATTATCATACATGCACAATTATTACGTCTTCTTCCTCGAACAGGCGAGAATTTCTTGCCACTTCCTTTTTACCGCTGCTGACATATATCACAACACTCCATTCCCTTCACCCTTTGTAAAACAACACTAGCAATACACTTCTACTGAAAAATAATATTAACATTCTCTCTGGAACTGCTCACACCATAATACCAATACTACACACAAAATATCTTTACACGCACAATTAATTTACGTAGAGCTAATTTACTTATTCAGTTTGTTAATTACTTAGGTTAATTCATACTAAAATTATTTTCTGTAGGCTCACTAACGTCCAAATGTTATCCTACAGCACTAGAGCTTATGTTTGTGGAACAGCTGATACCACGGCGCGCGCATCTCTTTCCCCGTAGTGGTGCCTATCCCACTTTCCTGCTACGAGACACGCATAGAGTTACAGTAGCTGTGTGGTCCCAACACGACAACGCTTCGGTCCATAATCCAATAAAAAGTGCCGGAACTCTTCAACGATGAGTTAGTTACCTATAAAATGTTCAGGAAAATATACGATGATGGTTATTTTAGGACAACTTCAAATCCGTTCGGCGCGTACAGAAACATTATAAAATTCACAGTTCGAATTTGAACTCATTTCTACGAATTTTATTAATATAAAGGTTCCTTTATATTGTTCTAAACTTAACATACTTCTTATATACAAAACTAAGAGCTACGTATTTTATATGAACTACATTACCTTTTAAAATAAAATCTAATGAACTAATTTTAATCTACACTGACAAAATTAACATATCTTATTTAACTGTATTTATACCCAATTAAAATATAAGTAAATATAACAGTTTCGCTGTAACTTAGAATTATGTGTATATTTAGTAAGGTGATCTAATATCTCTACCGGCATGGTTTTTGGCAGAATCTACCCTCCTATACTATAACATGTGTTTGTACGTTTACAAACAAAATCCTTGGAACCCAAATTGTCAAAGAAATTCCTTGTAAAACGACAGTGGTTGTCCTTGTAATAAACTACTGGGTTTATGTTTGTAAAATTACAAGCTAAGGCACAATATATGTACTTTCAATAAGGAAAAAGTTGAATTTGAAATATCCGTTACTGTAACAATGCCACTAAACTCATTAAAGAAATAATTTTTGAATAAATATAATAAGTAATGTATACATACATATTTGTTACATGACTTATCCGCCCTAAGAATTCTCTCCTAGTAAGTTTAACGTCGAAGCCACTAAACAATAGGGGAAGTCTTGCTCTTTAACCTACATAACACGTCTATCTAAATCTAATGAGTTCTGGTCCGTACGTAAACAGCCTGGTAAACGAAACATTAATGTAAATCTAAGACGACCAGGATCTCGACAGTTTTTCACATTTTAGTGTCAAAGTGACACTGAAAAAAATACTTATTAGTTACCACAAAATATTTTGTTGTAATGGATCTTATCAGGTTTTTTTTGTAAAGACCATAAAAAATTTTTGCTGTACCCAATAAAGTTTTGCAGCGACTACAAAAAAATTTTGTAACCACTACAAAATTATTTTGTGAGATCCATATTGACAAAACATTTTGTTGCCGCCCCAAAACAGTTTATTCTGTGCGTTATTGTTCAGTTATATAAAACATATATACTCTAATATCCGGCAGCTGTGTCTCCATTATTGTTATTACTTTGCAACTAAAATGACAAAATTTACTAACAGATTACCGAGCCTGAAAACCACCTTACTACGCTGTGCTAGGTTAACTAAAAACGTGTCTTTATACTTTATCACGTTTGCGAGGCACAAAATTACTTAAACGATAATCTATTAGAATCGATCGTTACCCCTTTTACATGTTCTAAGCTTGACACGGGTTTTTTCTTTTACGTACCTGAAAAGTCGATCGTGCAACATTAAGAACTATGCGTCTGAAAATGTGTGTGCAGTGCCGTCTAACCTATCCTGAAAATGTATTATTGATATTTTTGTTTGCTATCAAAATACATAATGAAGTAGCCATGCCAGTTAATACGAGGTACTTGCAGCTATGTTTGTGAGGTAAGTACACATGTCATTGAATATTGCTGTTCGAATGATAATAAGACGGCAAAATACGTACCGTTAGCAAGTTGTCTGACGCTACTGTTAGAATCACTGGACATAGCATATTTTAAACTTTATCAGTTGTTTGCTGCAAAAATATTAGCTGGGTAGTGTTATTCTACCATTGCAACTTAATTTCTTAATAGAAATTCAACTTTCTCGAGCATAAAAACTTACGAGAAATATAACATAGCTACAATAATCATTTTATAGATATACGCATAATCCTAGTGTATTAATAAAATGTTTTATTTCAAGCACAACATAATGCAAAAAAATTTCTTTTGAGAATTTTTTTTAAATTTTTATAAATTTCTGACAGTATTTTTTAACCACCATATTATTTCAGCATGCATTTAAGATAATGAAGGGAATTCATTGCATTTCTAGTTTTTCCCCCAAAATGTAAACAAATAAACTTACTGGTTTAACCCAGCCACATGTGTCACAATAAATGAAATACATAAACATATTTTTGCAATAAGTTTACAAGTTAAAAATTTTGTTTCTTTACTACTTGTATCAGAAGAGTTTTCCATTTATGAACACCACATGAATTTCAGAAACTATAAAGAATGTTTTGCAGTTTTTCCAGCTTATAGTTTTTATCTGTCAGATTGTTTTTTTATTTTGGGGGATTCAGATTTTAAAAAGTATTAATTAAAAATTACAACAAATTTTATTTACTATACGATTCATTTAATTGTCTTATTTGCCCGAAATTCCGGATGATAATACATTTTCCCATGTTTATGTTGGTAAGAACTAAGCCAGAAATGAAGCAGGGTTACAAGAAGTGATTCCAAAGTACACAAAGAACTGGAAATAAAATCTTGACCAATGACAACTTAGTTGGATATTCCTATGAAAAATAACACGGACAAAGGCAAATGTACTGGGGTCGCGCTGAATATTCGCAAACACCACAAGCTCGGTACTTTAAGCAACACAGTCACTGGGCTGTTATAAAACATTCTGTCTACTTCAGTGACTTAAGGGGCCATCGATTTCTCAGCGATGTCCCGGGCGAGGGAGAGGAAATGGACTGTTACGCCGGAAGACAGCAGTCTTGGGACCACCAGGGAAAACAGCTAGACACCCGAGGATGTCTTCAACCGACTTCTCTCCATCCTTCCCCCGCCTCTCCGCTCCTAATCACATCTGCTCTCAAATCCCAGTTGCGACCGAGTCAAACAGCGAGTGGGCATTTCTTACACACTTTATGTTCGAGACCATAATGCACAAAGCGGAACAGTGCGTGGGTGTGACCTGTGGGGAAATATATGGTACTGAACACACTTCGAATAAATACTAACACTAGTTTAAAAAGTGCGCAGTAGCATTCTATATAAATGTTATTTATCACGTTACTCCTTTAAAAAATAAATAATGCAATTTGATTGTCTTGAGCGTTCTGTCTGAACGAAAATGATCATTGTACTGTAGAAAGTTGAATAAGTTAAATTTAAATTATCCGTAATTGAAAGCAAACGTCGGTAAACGGCATTCACTGAAAATTAAATTGAAAATATTGCATTACACGTAAGAGAAACACATTGCCTATATATCAGGATAAAGTACCTTACATGACCGCATTAACTGTACAAAAGCGTAAAGGAAAAAAAATTCCCAAACATGTGTGCGAAGTTATGTTACAAATGTTTAAGAATGTTTAACAATGTTCCTGTGTAGGTGGTTAGGGTATATGTCAGAGCAATGTAAACTTTCTTACTGACATAAATAAGAAGTTTTGGATCTACTTGTACGGCTAACCGTTCATCAAACGAAAACTGGCAATATGGACTTGATTCAAACCATTACACCTTGCACCTAGCTAACGACGTTTTTGTTTACCTCACCGCCAATGTGTTTTATTTCAAAGGAGTTTTTAATAAAGCAGATATAGAAAAGAGTGTATACACATTAATTCAGACGAATAGAGCTCAATAACGCTCCTACTACCTCATCGGCTCTTAAGGGTGTTCAAGTAGGGAAAATCTTAGTTTCATACTTGTATGAAATAATGTTAGTTTTGTAGATGTTACTTGGGAGTAAAATTTTTCTTACAAATAAATTGGTTCAACCAGATTTCCCATAATGGCACTTAAAAGTCAAAATTTGCATGTTTTTATTCTTATAAGCTGCAAAAACCAATGAACATAAATACATGACACCTATACTACATGTCACGGGCCACTGCTTGAATTTTTTATTGACTGAATAGTTTTCTATTTTAAAAAAATCAGAAATATTGAATTTCTGTTTGCTGCATTTATCTGACGGTTTTGAAAAGTCAAGTGACATGAAGAGATTGTGGTCAACGCTTAGCATAGATGCATTTAACTCTGTTGACAGGTGACGTGGAGAATGTAGCAGTGCCGGAATGAAAGACGAGAGAAACAGGAAATCCGCTGACTAATGGTACCATCGGTCACGATTCCCACATTCGATAATCCGAGATTCGAACCCGGATCGACTGCGGAAGATGAGTGACCTAGCCACTGCGCCAACCGGGATTCTTTGATGAGTGATTATTTTGAAGTATATGTTCCTAAGTGAGTTTTTATCATTTCGTCTAGTTCCTTTTCGAACATTCAATTGAACACATATTTACAAGAAAGGCCTACGCACAATGTTCAACGTATATGGTACGATATTTCTCCTTTTAATTTTTATGAATTTTCACTGCTGTGTACGTGACATTTTACCCGACAGTCAGGTGCAGCACGCACCACGTACGTTGGCGGGTAACGAGCTGGAATATGTTGCATATAATATTACTATCGTTTTAAGTTCGAATGGCTAATTTACATAGGTCGATTACATTCCGGTATTTATAAGCTACTAGGTGTTTTTTGTAGCAGCCTGCTGCTTGAATTCCTTGAATGTGCCGTTCACTCAGTAGCTGCCACTCTCCATCTAAGCTGGCGCGTAGTGTAACTTTATTTTCTAAGTAAAGCAAAATAAATATTCAATGAAAAAGATTAAATATTACCTAACGGCTGTAAGGAACTTTCACTAAGTTTTCAGTTTTCTCAGTAGAACTGTTAGTAACCAAAATTAGTCCGTTTATGTAGAACGGAATACCCAAGCGGAAAATGACCGAAACCAAGCTTTGAAATCGGCACACCTCTTTCAGTTTCAGAAGTAAGTGAGTTAAAACAATTTAACAATTAAAACTTTTGACCAAATGCAGCCGAAGAAGGAGAAAATTCATTTAGTGTCTATTGCCCAGTTTGTAAAACTTGGAAACATTTAACTATAACTTTCAAATACCAGAGTGAAACAACCGAAAGTAATATACCCATCCATTATTTGGAAGAGTTTGTCGAGTTGCTGCTCTGGTCACACAGCGAGGAAGAATACAGATTACTGTCTTAATAAGCGCGTTGGAGAAAGTTTATAAATCATTTTATAAGTCTGAATCGGACCTAAATCATCGAACATAAGTTTTGTCTAAAGTTTTGTTCGTACTTATGCACTATTGGTAAGGCCCGGTAGTTTTCGCGGAAATATTATTGCAGCACTTTGTTTCAGTACCTTACGTGCGCACCTGAATCTCTGCTTTGTGGTCAGTGATTAAACGCCTTAACATTCAACGTCTGGAGGTTAAACCCGTAAATCACAAACGTGATGTGCCACAGTTATCCACGTATTGATTGGCAGAGTCAAATCAATAGTAACTCTGCTCAGAAACACTCTGCAGCAATCATGAAGTTTAAATGTAGGTGTACACGTAAGACAATGCAACAAAGCGGGGCAAAAATCTTTTCGCGTAAACTACCGGCCCTTCGGGTCACGGTGTCGCCTCCCATCAAGGCAATCCGGATTAGATTTCCGGCGGGGTCGGTCCCCGGATTTCCGTATGTGGGAATCGTGCCGGACGATGCCGTTAGTCGGCGGGTTTTCTCGGGGACGCCCGCTTCCCTCGCCCTTTCATTCCGGCGCTGCTCCATACATCCTCATCTCTCGTCACCCCTCACCAGTGCTGAAGACCTCTACGTTTACCGCTGACCGAAATCTCTCACTCTCAATTGTACGCTACTATCAAAGCACTTCTCACCTGTGTTGGTGTTATGAGATGATAAATACAAGCTACTATTTTCATATTTGGTACCAAACACGAAAACCAAGTAAACCTACCCTACTTCGTGATACTAAGGCTTCGAACTTCAGTAACATTAATATGTTAAACATTGTAATTGTGATCGTATATATGATACATCGGTCACTTATTGCCAAAACCACACATGCCTGCTCTTTGTTGGTGACCTGGTGATCTCTGTATACAGAGCCTTACCAATAGTGTGGACCCCGAAAAGTGGTTTATCACGATATAAATATATTTCATTATATATTGTCTGTATATACGTTAAACAGTCATTTAAGTTATGTAGTAAGTGCATGTAATGCGAAACAGCCTTCCTCTTATTTAATTCCCATAATTTTCAAGAAATTCTGATAGGCTTGCAAAGTCGATACGGCTGAATATGTTGTCAGTGAGATTAGATTGAAATACATGACTTAAGTCCACAGAGGTGTGTTTTTGACGACAACGACAACTATATCAATCCGAAGGAAACTCAGCAAAGAAATTCCGTCAGCTTTCGTTTTTTTGTGTGTTTTTTAATATGACTTTTAACTGAAATCAATAGTAAAACGTTTTTATTACCTTGCTTCCTTGTTAGTTTGTATGTCCGGTACACATTATGCAAACGATTTCTAACTTACATCCCAATGAGTTAGATACCTGAAACTTCAAATATAGCTCAGAATTAAACGGCAATGCATTATAAGAAAAAAATTAAAATTAATTATGTACATAAAATGTGTATTTATATTATATACCGCGTTACTCCACCTTCCTGACGGGCAAGAGATTTTAAACATTTACAACAGTTTGGAAAAGGATGATAATGAAATATAAGATGAAAATAATTTATAAAAAGATGTATTTCGGATATGCTACGTTTGCAAAACACGTAATTGCAAACTTCCGGACGCATAAAACTAAAAGCACGAAAATAAGATACAACCATTTTTGTAATAATATACCACGTTTTCAAAATGGACTACACAATACAAAATAACTTCGCTTATGATAATACTTCTAAGATTAACACAAAACAATTGGGGGCTATGCAAACGACAGTAGGGAGTATACAGAGTAGCTATCGTAGAGGAAAAATCACAAAACGTTTCATATATTTTGCTGTGCAAAAAAAGTGTTACTGAATTAAATAATTTATTCGTGCATTAACTACCACCTATTTCATGCACCCCACAATTTTAGTTATAATCATAGAAATATTATCAAAGGAGAAATCGTTTAGTACTTTTAGTCTGTTAAAAAAGTAATATATTTTAAACGTATTTCATATTATTTGAATTGACATTTTCCACTCATGTTTTTACAGAAATAATTTCTTTGCAAGATGAAATCACGCTTTTTCAGTGAAATTCTGTGGTTTAAATCTTGCGTATACATATAAACTGAACGCAATTAAATATCACAATATATATCCCGTGAGTATATAAAGTAGTTTGAGTATCCACGAACATTACGGAGCAAATTGAAGAAATATGCATTTCTCCAAAGTAAATATATAATCACCCGGCCTCTCCACCACTGTAATAAAACGATTATTTGAACAATTTTATGACCGAGTTAATGTGGTTGGGTGGCTGTAGTCAGATGGTTGGCACTTTATAATGAAACTAGTTAATTGGTTAAGTTAAGGGTGAGGATTACGGTTAAATGAAATATGTTAGTCTAATTACGGTGGCTTTACTCTACATAGTTTAGTTACAGACTATTACAAGATTACATTACATAATTTAGATAGGAAGGGAGCGGCTGATTAGTTAGTTAAGTTTATTCTCTATTATATGATGAGTAACCCTTCAGACACCTTAGACTTCACCGTAACATGATGTGCTGGAGGCTGATGGTGAATGTGCTCGGCTATCGACGGATGGCAGCACGTCGTGGGTCTCGACCCAGGACTATCCTGGCGACCTGCTGACGGCTTGAAAGCTTGAAGGAGACCGACTCCGATTCCCCCGATACATTGCATTATATTAACACACTTCAGTGCAGGTGAGGAGAATCGCTGAGGGCCTAGTCTTGTGCAAATACCGACCTAATTGCACTGCCGTCGTCGCTAGCCCATCCTCCAGGCGAGGCTTTTGGTAATCGTAATACATTTCACGCGTTTTTCTAGTGTTAAAATACCATTTTCTTGAAATTTAGTTCCCGTATTTTACGCATGGGTTTATCGAACTTTTTAAAGGTTCTACACAGTATAATAGGTTATCTTATTTTAAAAGATGAAGGTAAAATTTACATAAGTGGTAACGTGTTCTTTCCAACAATGCAATTATTTTTAAAAAGGAAATTTTGTTATAATTACATTTTATTGTCAATGATCATGTAAATTGTTTTCAACAACTTAACTGCCATGTGTACGTAGGACACTTAAAACCGTGAAAATCTGTAAATATTTCAAGATATGTTCTGTATAAAATATTAAAAAATTATTCTACGAGGAAACAGAGTTCAAACATAGTTACACCTTTAATAATTACATTAACATATAGCATTTTAAGTAAAAAATTTGATATTTTGGTATTGGAAATGAAAAGAGAAACCAAAAATTCATAGCATTCCTCTGCACAATAAAATCTATATCATAATATGGAATGCGGAAATAAATGCGTTAGCATTCGCAGCAATAAAAAGTCTTATTGACTTCTGTTACTCACAACCCCATTCCTTTGTCACATTTATAACATGTCTTGTTAAAATTACTCAAAGGATAACACCTTTTTTTTTTTTTTTTTTTTTTTTTTTTTTTTTTTTTTTTTTTTTTTTTTTTTTTTTTTTTTTTTTTTTTTTTTTTTTTTTTTTTTTTTTTTTTTTTTTTTTTTTTTTTTTTTTTTTTTTTTTTTTTTTTTTTTTTTTTTTTTTTTTTTTTTTTTTTTTTTTTTTTTTTTCATTTAACGCTGACCCTTTGTCACTTAAAATTTTGTTTAAATAGTGTGCAAAATTAATGTATTGCGTTTGGTGTGTTAAATTTAGTAATCGAAGGTTTAAAAAGATTGTTTAAAATTTCTCTTTCAGAGCGTTTTCAATGACGTTTAATTTACCAAGAATATGTTGAAACAAAATAACTACATTACTAATTAGGCAAATTCGTTTAATAGAAATTGTTGTTTTAAGTTGTTACTAATTAGATTTGAAAAACAAATGGGGAAAAATTAATTGTCATAAAAATCTTCTTATTGCGTATATAATTTTACAGACCATGCCAGCGCACTTTTTTTTCTCCGTTGTGATATTTTATGCCATCATCTATTTTGAAGAGGTTGAACTGCAATAACTTTGCGGTCAACAAAAATTTGCTAATTGCTAAATTCAACCAAATAAGTAGAGACATTTTTTTATTAATGCTGTATGTTCAAGGGCAAAGAATAATCTGATTTGTTTTTTATTTTAGAAGTAAATTACTACTACGTTTTTAAAAGTTAATTTGCCTTGTTTTCAAATGACTCCCACAAATGTACTGAAGTAAAAGTATCGTCATTATTTTTTTTTTCATTGAATGGAAAAAAAGTAACAGGCTGCAAATATTTAACACTGCTATACCACGTTATATTCGAGTAGCTTATTATGAAACAAATAAACTTAGCCAATACTGGGCAGGCTATGTAGAATTGTATTTGTATCCGAAGTTAATCTGAGCAAACATGACTTGCCAGGCTGACTTTATAGTACTGTTGGACTAAATTTAACGTATTAATGCTGATATTTTGAAAACAAACTCTAAAAACTGGCGTAAGGATGTTCTTATTTTTAGACAGGAACGCAAATTAGAGAGAAAACACATGCCTTAATAAGTTCAGAACAATTAAGTTCTAATAATTTGTGAATCTAAAGTTATAATAAATAATCTTGGATATCATTAACTAATACTTTCAAAATTATTATCATTTAACATATAAATTGTATTACAGAAGCACTAACAACATTGCCTTGCATAAACCGGAACGTTAATCTATATGATACAAAACATAACACCCTGTGTGTTAAATAAGAATTACTGAAAATTTATTAAAAAGCACGTATTATGGACAACGAACACATATATTAACAAAATTTATTCAAGCTGATTTTAAATGCTTTATATTTTCGTGGTTAAGGACGTGCTATTAAGCTTCGGCTGTTTTCGCGACATTTATTATTTTTAAACATAAACGAGACCAGATTTCAAAATCTGTCTGCCAGATTTGTATCAAATTATTTTTGCCGTGATAGCTAATTTTTTCATAGCAATAAATTCTATGATTTCAGCAAAAAAAGTCTACGAGAATTTCATTAATGACATAATTAGCCATGGTATTTACTGCCGTGAAAAAAATTTGCTAATATAGAGAAGGTTACTTTAAAAATCTGCCGGACAGATTTTTGATATCAGCTCTCGTTTAGGCGTAAAATATTAATATTGCTAAAAAAAAGTGTACACTAAAGCGCATGGCCTTAATTTCAAACATCCTACTTAGTCTAAGCGTTCGCGTGAACTCCGAAAGCAAAGTTAATGTAATACTGCCATTAAATTTAAAACACAGAAATTTCCGTTACAGATAAAATTGTGCTTTGTTCAGACATCTTCCTTCCGGATATGCTTTGCCATCGTATGAAGTTTTAATCCTACGGTACCGTAATTGAAATACAGCAAACATTTTCTCCGTCAGATGGTTCAGCTCTTCTGTCTTACATCCGCGCGCGCACACACACATACACACACTATCTCTCTGGAAGAAAAAATATTCTTCTTAGTGCCAGTAAAGCACTTTTTTTTTACCTTCTGTCACTTCACACATGGGTGATTTTGTCAAAGAAATTTTTACAATTAAAATTGCCAATTTCGACTTTTGAAATGTCATCAAAACCACACAAAAAAAAAGATAAACAATTTATTCTTAAAAACGTACGCAGATATATCTGGCAATTAACCATCATGCCAAGTACTTTGTGAAACCAAAAATAATTAGTAACCCCTAAGAAACATTACTAATTACTTCAGCGTTTACTTACTCAGTATTCATTCTACTGTTTTTCACCACCGCTAACATTCGTGTATTCTTTTCATTTTCTTTAAATTCTGTTTGGCAACAATGGGTTAGCATCATACTTAAAACAATACACAGGTGATAACGTGTTTCTTATTGTTTACATTTGATAAAAGTTATTGGATTTTTTTTTTTTTAATTTATTTATTACGTACGCAGAATAATACTTTTTTTTTCTGGTCATTCAGTGGAAAAGACAGCGAAGCAGAAATGCTCTCTACCGTTGAAATTTTTGAAAGAGAACTGCCAGCATAAAACTGAATTATCGCTAATCATGTCAGGGATTAGTCCGTTCTGGCAAAGGTATCGTAATTCGTGCAGTATCAAAACCTTGTGGAGCGAGAGCACAAATCCTGGTGCCCCTTTTCCTCCGCGCAGGATGCAACCCGGCCAACGTAGCGTGTGTGAGGGAAAGAGCGCACGCATTCGCCAGGGGCAAGGGAGCACAAGGCGTGTTGCTTGCTTGCCGTGTGAGCTGAAATGAAATTTCCTGGACTCTCGGCGTCCGGATGGCGTGACGTCCGGCCATTTCAGGCGAGATCTGCCCTCCCCCTCCACCCCCACACCACGCAACTTTCCCCTGGTCAGTCACACCTCCCAGGCCGCCGGGCTTTCAAAGAGGGACACCGTAACGAGGTAAAAGAGACGCCTTCCGAATTTGAAGAGGTATGTTAGGGGCAGTGGAGAGGGGGTGGGGATAAAGCAGGAACGAAATAAGTTACGCAACATTTTAAATGGAGGAAAGGGAAGAGTAGCGCGAAGATGTCTGGGGATATGCGGTCTTGTTACATACCCAAAGGCGTGAATTCGAACATTCTGAAAATGTTAAAACTTAGAGGAAGGATTTTTTACTTAAAAAAAAAAAAAGAACTAGTTCTAGCTTACTTTAAGAACACAATGCCACATTGCATATATCTTTCTGATTCTGGGTTTTAGCAAGGTCTATTTGGAAGTATGATAGTATTGTTGAGTAGAATTTAATCGTTTGTGGACATACGCAATTGCTCATATTTTTTGACCGAAATGGTATTGAAAGACAAAGAGACAAAATACAATAAACATAGGAAACGTAAGAAAAGCAATCATTCAAGAATATGACAACACCCAAACACAAAATACAGACACAAAGAAAAGACAGACACAAAGAAAAACCAGATACCCAATATTAGAAAAGATGGAAATACACGTAAATAGTGGACAGTGTACAACAAATAAAAAAGAAGACAACTAGACTGACTACCTGAATGTACATTATTGCAATTATATCTAAGTAAAATATCAAAAACTTTTAAACTTTAATATAAGAAGTATCCCTTGCCGTTTGATAAAAAGATGTAATATTTTGAAACATGTATACACAAAAATACGCGCAGTATCATAGACTACTATGATACATAAAAAAGACATTTCCCGTATTTCCCCTGACTATTATGTTATTATTCAAAAATGTGTATTTTCTGTATAAGATGTAATATATAAAATTAAAAAGATAAGTTTTTGCACTTAGTAAATTTTATGTATGGTTTAGCTGGAATTTGAAACCTATTGGGTATAGCCACTGCAAAATCACGAAAATATTTGAAGTCAATAAAGTCTCTAACAAACTGCAGTATCTGTATCATTCTATTTTTGGACGATGCAATACGTGACACATGTGAACAATTTAGGGACAAATTACAGTACGTTCTATGTTAAATCTTTGAAGTTCTAGCTTATCTTCTTGAAGAGAGGAACATCATAATCAACGATGGCCAATAAAGATAAATAAAAACCTTCCCTTTTATACTTAACACGTTGGAGCCTAGCAAACAATCAACTTCTCTCGCGAATTTCCAGTATCTCAAACAATGGATTAAACAGTTTTGTAATAACATTCAAGTTTTGCTAATTTCTAGCAATTATTAACTGTTTCATCAAATAAAATCTAACGTTTCACTAGCATTTATCCACCTGAGTTTCTCTTTTATCTTATAGTTGAACATTTTAATGACCGCAAATTTATACAATATTCTATTGTTAATTTTAAAATATTTTTATCCGCTGTGACATAATATTACAAAAAATTAAATTCTAGTAAACATGTGATTTAAATAAATGTAGCTATGTATATAAGCCACTTCGATATGTGTACGATTGTTGACTGAAATGCTAAAAACTTTCTAGTTTTAATCCTCGCATGCTGTAAAACAAGATCCATACTATGAAAAGTTTATCGTGGATAGTTTCAGTTTTTCCCAAAGATAGTCGTCAACACAATATTTTAATTTCCACTATCTCTTTTCATTATTATGTATGTATCTTGCTGCCTGAGTGTTCAGAGTTGTCATGACCAATTTTTTTCGTGGAAATTATCATATGTATGTGAATAAGTTTCTGCTACGTACACATGAAAATATTTTATACATTTCACCACGCAACAATTCTGGCAAGTAAAAAAGTAATTTTTTGTTACAAAAAAGTATCATGTTTATATCTTTATATTAGCAAAGTGTTTTCTTAATATTCTAAATAAAACTAAAGGCAATTAAATTCAATTTAAAATTAACAAATCATACTCCTACGTATGATATCAAACTTATTTTTAATGAGAAAAATTATACTAATTCCAAATGCATTTAAAGGATTATATATATATACCCGTTAATATGATTTCAAACATAAGCTAACATTAAATTTCTTTACATAACTACGTATTCACTCTATGTACACGGCGTGTAAATGAAAGTATGTTGCAAACTTTGTGAGGTGGTTCCTGGTACAAAATTAGGTGAAGTTATATAATACAAATTGTCCGTTGGCGCTCGTTTTAAGGGTCGAATTCGCGTTTGAAAATTGAATTCGACAACTGAAATTTGATAATATATCATAAAGTAATGTAAATTAAAGAATGAGTTTTTCGCGTGGTTTCAATCTGTGCAAATAAGGTGTCGAATACATGACACCTTCATTATGTAATGCCGTCATGCGGAAACCAGATGTTGAACCTGACGGCTAGTGGCACATCATCTAGCAAATACGGGAGGGTGTGTTGCAGAAAACTGAGGTATGCGTTAACGTTTAGTCGCTAAGGTAGGGCATGTAGCCCAATCATACTCACCACACATTTACTTGAAGCCGTCGCTCGTGCTGCGATGTGCGTTGCGTTCAAATTCTCGTCACTTCACACGTGGCTGTTTCTGCTGTTGAACATACCACCACGTTTAAACATGGCCTCGTCGCACGACGCCACTGTTTCACTGAAGTCAGGGTATTCAGTTTGTTGAGCGATGAACCACTGACAAAACGCAACTAGTTTTAGGAAGTCTACTGGCTCCAACGCCTGGGCTGATTGACGATAGTAAGGATGCAACAGCTGTTTGTGGGAAACCTACCACACGATGTTGTGATTTACGCCCATATTGTACGCTGTGGTCGGAGTGCTGGTCGATGAGTGTTCGGGCATATGCTCCAGGACATGCTCCTCGAATCGTGCCGTACTTAGGCCCGCACCACACGAGCGGTTTTTTCGCCGCGCGGCGCCGAGCCACCGAGATGCATTGTGGTATATGGCAGCATTCACACAGGGCGGCGTACACGCTGCCATATACGACAATGCATCTCGGCGGCTCGGCGCCACGCGGCGAAAAAACCGCTCCTGTGGTACGGGCCTTACAGTTAGCCTGGTACTGACGTCAACCATTCGTGGAATCTGACTCCCAGTCTCACGCATCATCTGGTCAATACCTATGAACGTCCTTCTGTCTGGTACACGTCTGTTAAGATTGCGCTCTTGGTGAATGCCAATTGCTTCTGCTGCATTTCCTCTTGCCTCTTCATACACCAAGTTCATTTCTGTCATCCATGATGGCATGCTGTTATTGTTTGCAAAATCTGCTATCGCAATACCGCGCGCATTCATCTGGCAATCGTCAACTCTGCACTAATCGTACAAACCTAAACAAAAAACCACAACAACGAACTACCAACAAGCATCAACTGTGTTGTACAGCGGCCTGCAGGTTGTTTCTGCCGGTAGGCGCATGTGTGTGGCCCTCCCTCCTCCCTTCATCATTATGCGATACTTGGTGCAGTACAATGACCGATGTCCACCCTCTCAGCTACTGGATGGCACCTCAGAGCTCGCGTTATTCAAAATTGCACACTTGTGTTTGCTCCTGCCCTTTTACAGAGTGCTATTTACGGACAAATGTTCTCCAACAAATAATGATCCTTTTCACATTGTCTACCACCCATGTGATTTACGATCATTCATTACCGAACAACCTCTCTGTGTGTGTGTATATATAATCTTAATATACAAAATGAAATGTCCTGACACACTCACTCACTCACTTACTCACTCACTCATCAACGCACAGCCCAAACCGCTGGACCTAGAACCATGAAATTTTGAGGGAAACTTCCACTTGCCCCGTAGACACCCACCAAGAAAAGATTTTTCGAAATTCGATAATTAAGGGGGTGAAAAGGGTTTAAATGTGTTTTAAAAGAATCCTTGATATCTCATTAACTAGAAATGCTATCACAAATGTTTTAACTTCATAATGTTGCCCAAAGAAATGCTTATTCGCAAAATTTTCGATTTCGTGAAATTCGAAAATTAAGGGGGTGAAAAGCCTTGAAATGTGTTTTTCATTAATCCGTGATTTCTCCTAAACAATTTCACATAGTGAGGTGATTTTTTTAAATGATGCTTAAGTAAATATCTAAAAAGTATTTTTTTTAATTTTTCGAAATTCTTCCTTTAAAGATCTTAAAAAAATATAACGTGATTTTTAATTAATTCCACTTTTCTCCTAAACCAGTGGAAATATTGAAATGATTTTTGCTTTAAAATAAATCTTACGTAAATATAAAAAAGTAATATCATGATTTTTCGAAATTCGCCCTTGAAAGCTGCTAAAAAAAAATAAAATGTGATTTCAAATAAATATATGTACAGCTTATATCCGTTGAGATATCAGGAGGATTTTTTGATAAGAATGAAGCTTACGTAAATATCTACAAATCAAATTCAGGTTTTTATGAAATTCAAAAATTAAGTATGTGAAAAGCAGTAAAATGTTATAGTCTCCCGGAAAAAGAGAATGATCACGATAAAATAATTCAACAGTCGTTTCTTTTTGCCAACATACTCATAAATAAAACATCTTTGGACTGTAGCCACTACACTGTAAAAAAAACTTCCTCAAATGTTTAGGAAGTTATTATCCCAGACGCATTATGGGACAGTTACCATACTTCCGTCTTGTAAATATGCAAACGCTTACAAATGTTACAGTACAGGTCTGGTAACTTTAATATACATTTCACTGTTTTATAATTAGGTTTAGGAGTGCTACCATGGATGTCTGGGAAACTGTTCTACCATACCTACTTTCTTATCGCTCCTATACGCACGTCTGGTAAATTTACGAACAGGATTTTAGACTGTACAAACGAAAGAATTATCACGGCATGCCCTTAACATTCACTCAGGTATTGTATAAAGTGTGTGGTGTGGGAGTGGTGGGATTACAGGTTCGTATCCCGTGCAAGACTTTGCGATGGGAATTACTATGACATCATACGAGCATATTGCGCGCGTTCTTTACACTGAGATAAGACAATTATAGTTCACGGTTATTGAGTACGCTAGCTGTTAAATGCCTTCATCACATATTTTATCCAGAGTTACAGTTTACATTACATAATTTCACGCGGGCAACGCCGCAGCCGGCCGGCTAGTGTGTGTGTCTATATATATATATATATATGTGTATATGTATATATATGTATATATGTATATATATGTATATTTGTATATATGTATATATGTGTATATATATATGTATATATGTATATATATGTATATATATATGTATATATGTGTGTATATATGTGTATATATATATATATATATATATATATATATATATATACACATATATATAGTGTATGGAAGTGCTATGAATCGTCTGAAAACGCTTAAATTTACAATAAAAATATCTGCTTTTTAAAATATGTTGTGTAACATAGGGTTTTCTCTATGTCACAGCCATCGGTAAATTGTTTTGATTAAGTTGGTTAAACTGCTTAGCAAAGAAGTTTGATGCTTTGAAAGGCTAATTTATGTTACGCTCTTAGAGTAAATATATTACCTCTATGGTTACACTATGATTTTTTTCTTTTCAGATCTTTTTGTCTATGCGTATGTTGTAATATTTGATGTATTGTTACATGGTTCCAACAAATTTAGTTGAATGTAATAATTTATCACTTCGTCGTAGGTCAGGTTTGTACTCGGTTTCAAAACCTCGATCGGAGTGACCTTGCGCAACAACAAGGAAGAAGCACGTATGACAGCTGAGAGAATGTAAGAAGGTTTTTTGTAAGAAAGGTTTTTTGAACTGTTGATTCTTTGAGGCTGATGAGAATTCCCAGTTTTGTACCTTTAAGCTAGCTGAAAATTGCCGTTATTGATCGTTTTGATGTTCCTGAGTGCCTGAAGTATAGAAAAGAGTATCTATTCAGCAGGAGAGCAGTCCGTCAATGAAGTACAAGAGAGGACGGAATTAGCCAAGGTCCACGACGGCGACTGCTGGAACTTCACTGCTCAGATGTCGAACTGCAAATTCTAAGAAGTGAGTTAGTATTCAGTATGACTACAGTATCTGGACTTGTAGGAATTGCGCTCAAATCACATTATCATCTATAGTAACATTCTAAGATAAATTCATTTTTTTTAACACTACTCGGATTAATAACAGAAATTTGTTGGAACCATAATTAGTTTATATTGTTACTATTAACAAAATACTCCGAAGCACGTCAATATTAATTTACTTCGCAAAAACACAACAAAAAGAAAAATAGCTGAAAATGTTCATTGGTTCCCCGCCCCCTCAGCTAGCCACATTTTATACTTAATAATTATCGAATTGGTTACGTCACATTTGTGACGAAGTGTAATGGTCTGTGGAACTACAGTAGGCTATAGATTAAAGCAAACCTACATATTAGTATCCAACGCACCTATACCTAGCATTCCATGTAGATTATACAGTACATTACAGTAGGTATGTTGTAATGATAGTATACTAATACTACTATGCAGAGATATATCAGATAATGCTAACAATAAGAGGCCGGGATTAAACCTATAAATATGCTAAATATGCAGTTAACAGTTGGATGCTTAATGGAGCTATGACTTCTCGTTCTACTAGAAAGAACAACTCAATACGCAGACATATATTTATTTGAAAATATCAGTAGTGACTAATTACAACAGAACGAACGTCTTGATCCGTCCAAGTGTTACCATGGCAGGGTGTTTCATTTTAAACTTTGCAATCTAGTTCATCAGGTCTAATTTTTTCACTGCAGAAAATTAGCGGCTTTTGGACTCCAATTTGACTATTTAGGGTTTTGTGGGCTTGCTTTTTAAAACACTATCGTCCCGTATTTTAAACAGAATGTTCTAGGTTAAAATTATTCTCGTTTATGTTAAAATATTTTTTCTGCAATGAAACTTTTGTAGGAACACCCTGTGCTGAAGGAATAATACGGAATGTTACTTTACCAAAACTTCTGTTGTAGAGTTCACAGCTACCAGTACGCCGCGACAGACCCTCGGAAGGGCCCTTATATAAGTTTATATGTTTACGTGTCAATTACTATTATCTTCAGGTGCGATAAATTAAACCATCCCAGAAAGTCGTGCTAGTCCGTCAGATACCGAGTTCCGTATACATGTGATAAAACGTTCCGTTTTGATTGTCATTTGAAATAACGAGATGCGGCCCCCCAGATTGGCTGCTTAGCGAATGTTGTTCAACACGCGAGAAACATGCATTGTTAGTTTCGTTAGATAATTAAATTGTGGTTTAAGTTCACAACAAAACAGTCGACAAAAATAACTGCAAAAGTGTAAATGTGGTTCATAATATATTTGAAAATCATGCTCTGTGACAAGAAGTAAAGAGAAAACATGTAAAAATATGAAGAAGTTAAGCTCTTAATGAGTACGCTAAAAAAATATATCTTGTTTGAATAAAGTCAGCGCTAATTAATTGTACAATCTCGAACTTTAAGGCCACTCCCAAACGCTTTCTGATAACACGTGAGTGCATAACTTAACGAAAGCAATTCACTCCTATAAGTTGTGGGAACTGTTTTAAGTACTTACTAATTCTTGTCTTTCGGCCTATTTGTTTCTTTACGCCCCTTGTTAATAAAAATCTTCCGGTGTAAATAAACAAACAGTGTATAAATTCCACCAAATTTGGAACACTTGAATAGAAGGTCATCAAAAATACTCACATTTCAATAGACAGGACGTAAATATATTTTAATTATGTATTTTTTATGTGTGTGAGACTTCGCAATACTATGCTAAGCCAAATATTTTGCCATAAACATACATATAATACTCATTAATATATTTATTACTGTGCATTAAATAACAATATTGATATTTTATAACAAGACTCGTTTAAAATGTGGACAGAATCAGAATTTTCCAGAACGGTCTCATTTTCTCCCAATATTTTAGGCTTATTGGTTTTATCATGGTTTTATCATCAGCACTATATGACACATTAAAAATAATAGTCTCTTTTTTATTTTTCAGCATTATATGACACATAGAAAACAATCATATAATAACCACGTATACCTCAGTAATAATAACATATTTAAGCACAAACAGCTTGACATTAAATTGTTAATGACACAAAAAGTTAAACTAATTTACCTGGAAAACCAAAAGTTAAATATTAAAGTAAGTCGTGAGCTAGGTTGGGTATGTTCACCATTTTACAACCGAACCATTTCTATAATCGTAAGTAGCTACAGTTTTAAGATTGGTATAGCAGAACTCTTAACTTTAACTTAAAATTGAACCAACTAAAATTATCCTTACATTTAATTAAATGTAGTTAGTGTAGCCTAAGTAAGCAACGAAGTGTTAAGTTCATTAAAATGCTAATTTTATCATAACATTGTTCCGTACATGAAGAAAAATAGGTTTCGCAGTTCCAGTTGCCGTGTGCAGAAACTATGTTTCTTCCACATCTGCCCGCTCTCGTAGAGCAAAGAAAAAGGAATAGCGAGCCCATCATTTTTCACCGTGGGTATCAGTTATTTATCCTCGCATCATGGTTTACCTCAAACTCGTCCCGTCTCCCCTTGCGTCTTTCCATTCCCCGCTTGCGTCTCGCCTTCCTTAAAGCGATAGCAGGAACAGATTGGGCTCTTACCAGAAAGCAGACTACATATTATGTGTGTTCCTTGTGGTGTGATGAAACACAATATCAACAACGGGCGAGGTTTAAATAAAGTACTTATTATTTCATATATTTAAAATACATGAGTTGAAAAATGTACTTTTATAACTCTGTTAAAAAGTCGAGTTGATTATATGTAAATAATTTTTAACAATGTTCGTATGGAAGTTACATTTTAAATTTGGCACATAAACACAAGCTGAGCTAAAGAATATACATACACACACACACAAACGCACACACACACACATATATATATATATATATATATATATATATATATATATATATATATATATATATATATATATATATATATATATTATATAATATACGCTATGGCCTGTAGCCCATAGATTAATAATTTATACCTATGTTTACATTTAAACATATATAAACCTACAAATACCTACATACATGCATTAACCTTTCAATTGTAACTAGGTTTTTTTCTGCAATGCAATGTCCCTCTTTCCATTAAAATAACAAAAGATTTACCTGCATATCGCAACTTTTTTATTCCGCTTATACTCGACTTTTACTGTTTTTTTTTCAAGCTTTTAGTAAAGTTCTACGTAAGAAAATATTCCATTGTCAAATCAAGAAACAGAGTATAGTCAATTTGTACGTTCGAGCACAGCGGTTTTTTCGTTTCATCAAACATTTAGTTTTCAGAGAATTACTCAAAATAATAAAAAAAAATCGAGAAAATATTCCTCAATACATTTTCCCCAAATTTTAAATTATATTGCCGTAAAGCATAGAAGTACTAATCACAATAAAGGTAATAAAAATTGTAGAATTGTGATAACTTAAAGAATGCCTCAAAATAATAAAAAAAAATTAAGGCAATTTTTCTCCCGATAAAATTTACAGAAAAACGACACAAAATTGCCACTTATCACATAATCTTTGATTCATTAATAAAAATAGTATTGGGTTTGGAACTTGGAAGAAGGGATATCTCTGAGAGACATCGCTTTAATAAATGTTTAAAGGGTCCTGTTTTGCGACTCTCCGTTAAAAACATATTGTAGAATCACGAACCCCATAAAATTGAAATTAAAACAAAATATTTTAATATTATTTTCTCAATACTTGCTAATTGAAGAAAAAAATATTGCAATTTTTTATCTCAAAACTCGATAAAAATATTTTAATATTTGTTTTAAAACTTAAAAAATATATATATATAAATTCTTTACCTCAACACTTAAAGAAAATATATTTAAATTTTTATCTCGATACTTTTTGTTTTATCTCAAAACGCGAAGTAAAATAATATTGTAATGTTTTGTCTGAAAACTTGCTTATCAATAATTGGATTGAAAAAATAAATTATTCAATTTTTCATCTTCCAATTTTATTTTAACCAAGTGTTTTATTATTCTTAAAAATGGGGAAAAAATAAGTGATGATCACAACTCAATCAATAAGATAAAGAAGAACTAAATATTAAATGTCAAATTTGTAATGATCATAATAAATCAAAATATAGAAAAGTCATGACGGAAGTATAACTCATAAAGGTCTTCCACCATTACCCAAAAGAACTTCCAGAAGAAAAATTCCAGAAAAAAAAAACAAGAAGTTACCAGCATAAATGATAAACCCCTTTCCTCAAACTGGGTGCAAATTTACCCTGAAAATCAAAATCGTATATGTAATCAAGGAATATTAAATGATAAATTTGATTTAGTCGTATGATAAACTAAATATACTAACTGTAAGTCAGTTTACTAAGTAATATGCAAGTAATCAGTTTAATAAGTTGAGGAAATATTTTTTTCGAAGATGTCTTTCTATCATAAATATAAAAAAAAATTGCCGCAATTTTCAAACAGAAAGATGAACGAAATGTACAAAAGTTAAGTCAGGATTGTATGCATAAAATATGTGTGCCAGCCAAGATTTATGAAAGAATAAAACATTATATCGTACGATATGTATTACTATACCAAAAGTAAAAGATGGCCGCCATTTTGAAAATATGCACAGGACAAACTAAATACACAAATGACAAGTAAGCTTTGTATGAAGTATATGTGTACCAAACTTGACGAAATTGTGAAAAATACTTTCCGAAACACGCACACTATGCTAAAAATATAAAAATGGCCACCATTTTCAAAATATGAGAACAGAATGAATGATGAATCAGAAGTAGTGTCAGATTTGTAAGTAGTAAACGTGTACCAATGTTGGTGAATTTCTGAAACATATATCCTAAGATATGAAATACATTAAAATTATCACCATTTTCAGATTATAAACACGGGGTGAAAGAATAACACAAAAGTCAAGTCAGATTTTTATGTATTATATGTGTATTAAGTTCGGTTAAACTTCGAAAAAATTTACTATACCATAATAATACGATGCTAAAATAGAAAAATGGCCGCCATTTTTTAAATATACACTTAGGATGAACGAATTATACAATATTCAAGAGTAACTTTGTATGTAGTATACGTGCACCAAGTTTGGTGACGATGTGATAAACATATCCGGAGATATGTGATACTATGCTAAAAATATAAGGATGGCTGGCATTTCTAAAATATTCACACATAATGAACGAAATACACAATATTCAATTCAGCTGTGTATGTAGTATAGGTATGTGTACCAAGTTTAATGAAGTTCTGAAAAATATTTCCTAAGGTACGTGATACTATGCTAAAAATATTAACAAATTTAGAAATCGCCGCAATTTCGAAGTCATTAACAAAGGATAAACAAAATACGCAATATTCAACTCATCTTTGTATGTAGTAAATGTGCGCCAAGATTTGCGATTTTCTGATACATATATCCTACGATATGTTACTATGCTAAAAATATATATTGTGCCGCCATTTTGAAAATATGCACACAGGATGAACGAAATAACACAATATTAAACTCAACTTTGTTTGTATTATATGTGTACCAAGTTTGATGACGTTTTGATAAATCTACCCTAAGATATGCGATAATATGCTAAAATTAAAAATTGACCCCATTTTGAAAAATTAACACAGCATGAAATAAACATACAATATTGAAGTCAACTTTGTATGTTGTGTATGTGTAGCAAGTTTGATGAAATTCTAATGTACGGTTCTTAGATATCTAGTTTGACGAAAAATTTTTAAATTGCAACCATTTCGAAAATATGAATATGGCGTAAACGAAATATATAAAAGTTAAGTCAGATTACAATGTTCTATGTGTGTACAAAGTTTGATGAAATTCGGTCCACTGGTTCAAAAGTTTTTAAGGGGGGAGACTCGCATAGACACACACTAATTGACACACAAGACAGAAAGGTGATTTCATAAGCCTACTTTTTCTTCGGGAAGTAGGCTGATCAAGTGAAATGTTTGTGAAAATTATTATAAGCCTTCACATGAAGAAATAAACGTAAAACTAAAGAAAATCAATAAAATATAATAGTTAAATACCCAAAATTTAATATTGATTACTAACAAAAATAAATACATAAAGCAATGGAAAAGTAGAGCTCATAAAGGCCTACTCGAATAAGTAAAAAAATAAACAAAAAAAAAGATAAAATAAAGAAACAAAACCCAAACCCGAAAAAATTATGATAAAATGTAATATTTGTGGAAAAGAATAAAATGAATCATTCTAAAAAAAATCACGAGAGAAGCAAAAAAAATTTAGGAGCAACAAATAAAAAAAAATTAAGAATTTGAAGAATATGAAATAAATGAAATATAAACAGTATTTGTTAGTAGATTAATAACCTATAATATTCGCCCTGTAGCAAATCAATTAGACTCAAATGTTTATCGTTATGACATACAACAAATTGTTTTAAATAAAATTAAAGAAAATGTAGAAAGAAATAATTTAAAAGCAAATTTAAGATTTTCTGCCCTATATAAAAAGAGGGCAAATTAATGACGAAGAATATTAAGAAGTATCTTTAAAAACTAAAAATTAAATTATTTTGATAACAACTAATTTAGAAGGAATTTATGGAGATGCTATTTCAAAAATATTAAACGAAATTATGCAATTTGAAGCAAAAGTCTCTCAATAGGTATTAAAAGAAATACTCGTGTTAGAATTATGAATAAATAAATATAACCCTTCAAATGTTAGCTCGTATGTTGATTTGCCAAAAAAATTAAAAATAAACAAGCTGTTATAAACGTTCAAATTAATTCTAAGAAATATTTTTATGATATATTTTATCTGCATTATATCCAGCAAAAAATAATCCTTTAGAGTCAAAAATTATAAAAAATTGGAACACAAGTTTAATAATGTCATTTCAGGCTTAAAATTTCCCATTCAATCATAAAAAATAAAATTATTTGAAAAAAGAGCAAATATTTATATCAATGTCTTTATCCACGAAGAAAAAGAAAAAATAAAATTAATTGATTATTTATTTCTATCCGTTAACTATTTCTGAAAATAAAACTTATACTCATATTAATAAATTATAATTTAAACATGAATATAACGATCATTATTGTAGGATAAAAGATCTTTCCCGACTAATTGGACCTCAACTTTCAAAAAATCGTCATATAAAATATATTAGCGATAGATGCCTACAAATTTTACACCGAAGAAAATTTTAAAAATCATGTAAAATATTGTAGTGAACATGACAGTGTTCGAGTTGAACTCTCAAAATAAAGTGAAGAACTAAAAAACGGAAAATTATAGTCATTCTTTAAAAATTCGTTTTACTATTTATGTCGACTTAGAGTTTATTAAATAAAATAGATATCTGTGAGTCAAATACTGAAAAATCATACACGAAAAATTATCAAAAAACATGAGCCCGATAGCTTTAATTATTTTTTACCAAAATTGTTATTTTAAAGCTCCTAATTCTTTTATACGAAAAATGCGCCAAGAATTTTTGTAAGAATGTTGATGGAAGAATTATAAAAAAAAAAGGAAATATACAAGGAAAAGTATCAAATGAGTCATCTGACCAACGAAGAACAAGATAAATATTTAGCAGCAACAAATTGTCATATTTGAGGAAAACCACTTCTTAGTATTAATAAGGAAGGCGCGCTATTAATTGGTTTCAGTAAAATATCACTACCATTTAACAGGAAATTTAAATTGTCAAGACCCAAATTATATCCCCGTTCATATTCATAATTTATCTGGCTACGACACTCAAAATATGAATATGAAATTAGAATTTATTTAATTCCATATAACGAAGAAAATTATATGTCTTTCACCAAACACGTGAATGACGGCGTAAAATTAACATATATTGATTAATTTAAATTAATACTCTCTAGTTTAGATAAACTATCTGAAAATCATACTAAAGTACAATTTCGTAAAACATCATAATATTTCTCAGAAGTTTAACTCAATTTAGTTACAAGAAAGGTGTTTATCCTTACGATTACATGGTTTCCGAGGAAAAATATAACGAAATCGAAATACTGCCGAAAGAAAATTATTACAATAATTTTAATAAATCTAATATTTCTGACGAAGACTACAATTCACCAAAATAATTGGTGAAACTTTTAACAATAAAAACTTTAGAGAATATACAGTATTATATAACAAATTTGACGTTTTATTATTGGTTGTTAACTTTGAGAACTTTAGAGAAGTTTCTTTAAAAACCTATACATTAGATTCTTCTTGGTATTTTACAGCCCTATATTTAGCTTGGGTGCTATGTTAATGCACGCAAAAATGGTATTAGAAATTTTAAATGATTACGATAAAATATTAATGATAGAAAAAGGAATTCATGATGGAATTTCCCACTGCTGAAAAAGATATGCCAAAGCAAATAATAAATACATAAAAATTACGATTCTGAAATTGAAAATTCTTTTCTCGAATATTTAGATGCAAATAATTTATATGGTTGGGCTACAACACAATTTTTACCTATTGGAGGTTTTAATGGATAAATTGCTAGCTTAATGACTTAAATTATTGGAATAAGTATGTTTTAAATGTTGAATACAACTCAAATTTTGGCTATATTTTAGAGGTTGATTAGAATACCCTAAATAATTACACGCTTTTCATACGTATTTCTTCCTAGCTCCAAAAATTAAAATTCTAGCCGGGTACAAAAGTAATTCAAAAAAGTATTAACTACATAATGTGAGTAAGAAAAAAATACTTTGCACTACAAACATTAAAAACAATATTTATCTCTAGGAATGAAATTTTTAAAAATTTCTAACGGTTTTAGTGTTTAAACAATCAGATCGGATGAAATATTATATTGAATTAAGTACTCAAATTAGGACAAAATCAACTAACGATTTTGAAAACATTTTTTTAATTAATCAATAATTCGGTTTTTGGGAAAACCATGGAAAATATTATAAATATAGTTGATAATAGATTATGCTCGAAATCTAAGAAAATTGAAAAATTAATCGCAATACCAAATTTTAAAGATAGAACTACCCAATAACATACTTTTTAAAGTGAATCATCGATCCTGCGATTTGTGGCAATTTTGTGTCTATTTTCTGGTAATTCGGTCGGGGGGAAAAAATTCCTCCGTTTTTTATTATTTCGAAAAATTCACTGAATACTAAATATTTGATGACACGAAAACTACCGCGATGCTCGAATGTAAAAATTTACTCTGCAATTGTCTGTATATTTCGCGACTCACGAATTGCAACATATATTCTTGGCAACCTATACTTTTAAAATTTTATGCTAATTAATAAACTTATCTACCACTTTTACGCAAAACTCAATTATATTGTCAAAATTTATAAAATTAGGCTATAAATGTGCTTCCTCATAAAATAGTCATTGAGATGGACTAAAATATTGATGCTACACACTAAAAAACTATTTTGGTTGGGTAACGCGTTTTTAATTTTAAAACACGCGGGGAAAAATTTTCATTTGCATCTTTCTAAATTTGAAGAGTTTTCACATGTTTTATTATAGTAAATAGTACTCAATATTATCGTAAAACATTTAATTTGTGCTATACATGCCAAGAAAACTGAAAAAGACAAGTATTTTAGTAGTTTGAAAACAATTTTGTAATAAATATTTTAAAGTTGAAACAGTGCGGTGCATTTTAATTACTATTCAGCATTTTTATAAGGCTACAATTACGCTGAGACCAGATACTATTTTTAACTTATTAGCAGAACGCACATGCTAAAAACAACATTATATTTTAGCATGATCGTTAAACAGAAAACCAATTACAAAATGGTAAGTGTTGTTGTTTTTGTTAGAAACACGCATATGTTACCATAAACGGTGTAG
This sequence comes from Medauroidea extradentata, assembly GCA_003012365.1. Lineage (NCBI taxonomy): Eukaryota > Metazoa > Arthropoda > Insecta > Phasmatodea > Phasmatidae > Medauroidea > Medauroidea extradentata. The sequence continues at coordinate 64,026 of PNEQ01053546.1, forward strand.
GCTCAGCCGTGGAAAATTCAAATTTAAGGGCCGTTGTAATATATCTCTTGATGCAGTAGTAAAATGATCTTGTAGGTTGATCTTCCAGTCGGTCCCTAAAACTGAGGGTTGGGATGAACGTAGCAAGGGGTGCTGCGTTATGATATTCAGAACAGCAATGTTATCATTTCGAATATTCCCTGATATTCCTTCCCACGTTCCCCCATACCACACAGACATACAAACACACACACACGGCCCAACAGGCTTTCCTCTTTTCGAGACATGTTTTCGGAAAGGGGGGAAAGAAAGTATTCATACGACCACGCTGTCGTGGATGAAAGGGGAAGGACCCGAGGGGTGCAAGGGGGAGTATAGAATCGGAATCAAATTTCGCCAAGGCTGGAGACGACGACGGAAGGAAGGAAAACATACCTTGTGTTCCTTGGGTATCACGGAAAAAAAATTCGTACGATGGAAGGAAAGGGTTCGGAAGAAACACACGTTCAAACACGGCCTCAAAGTTTCAAGGCATTTCGCAACAGCATGGATGTAAGTAAATACCGAAGCTTGCTAGTGAGTAAAGGAATGTGGCAAGATTCACGAGTGAACAGATATGCAAAGAATATGAGATTTCTTAAAATAAATAACATATTTTTCCTACGTTAGACTTTATCCTTTTTGTTGTCATTATTTTATGCGAATTTTTAAACAACCTCTGGGATAAACCTTAGATACACTACACTATTTATGGTTCTACGTTTAGAGATCTATTAAAATGAAATCAAACGAGGGTAGAATACTGTACATTCAACTGTTTCATTTTTAGTTTCGTTCAACAAATATTTACGAAAGTTTGGGTTTTTTTATATGCTTCGGAAGGTTACGGTTATTTTGTATTAGCGTGTTTATGGTTGCAGTGAGTACTAGTATGGTCAAGTGTTACATAAATTCGTAAGCAAATCGTGCGTAAATTTATTAACTTTATGAAATAATATTATCGGAAACTAAGCTTTATATCAAGTTATTTAAAAAAAATATCGCTAATCCATCATGTAATGTAAACAGAGAGAATCATTCGAACAGGTATTTTTTTCTTACACTTTTGAATGAATAAATGAATTCTATTAATTCAAAGTTGGTTCACATAAATTTTCTTTTAATTTTTGTTGCTGTTCGAAATAACAAGTTATATTCGCACAATTGGTATTGTAACAGGTCGTGTACTGTAGTAGGTTCACGTTATAGTTCAGCACCGTTAAGAAATGTGACCAAATTTTCTTAAAGTACTCTGATAATTTATAGGTAAAATTATTCAATATTTGGACTCTCTTGTGAAATTGTTTTATAGAAAGGTAGTCAGCAACAAAAAAAACTGTTGTTTAAAAACTTGTATAGGTAAAAAAACTAACATTTGCGTTTCATGTTTTCTACCCCTATTAAGTAAGTTTTTTTGCAAAATGTGTGAATGTAATAAAAGTGTTATGACATTCTTCCCTCTTTGTTAGCTCTTCAAATTTCTACTTTTAAATCAAATATGACATTGTGTCGGAATTTTTTTTCATTTAAATACAGTTAATATGATTCGAATATGTATTGCTATTAAATAGTGATTTACAGAAGAAAATTATTAGAGAATGCAAGAGATAAAAAAAGAATTTGCTGTAACATCGAGTAACTCATTACGGCTATCCTAGAAGAGTTACATAATAGCTACATAACTTTAATTTTTTTTTAATTCCAACAGTCAAACACCGTCTGCATGGGAATTTTATTCGGCAGAAAGTGAAAGATGTAAAAAGAAAATATTAAAATATGAGGATAATTTCTCAATTTCATTCATACTTAGTACTCATCAGCAAGCTGCAGCATAATTAACATTCACTCAGCTAATTTCTGACCGAAATAAAAATCCACATAACTCCATAAAATTTCATTGGCCTTTCACATAGATGAATTGTACGTTGTAAATAATAGCATTTACATGTATCATTAAAGCCTTTATTATAAATATATAAATATATATATATATATATATATATATATATATATATATTCATTAAAACATCCATTGTTTTGCTCTCTTGTCAAACCTGGTAAACGAAAGTCAGTTTGGTTTAAAATTTGAAGCGAGTTTTACACCTTGCTTGTGAAGTTGTACACGCAAATTCAGTGTAAAAAAGCTTAAACAAATTACTTATAGATTGAACTAATTGACTGTATTTGAAACCAAATTTTTAAAGTACATTGAGAGGTGTGACTTTTTTTTTTTTATAAATTCGCTGGATGTCCAGTTGCGATTAGTTTCCAAGCATCTGTGAAAAATTTTGATTATTACTATCAAATTCCTTATATAATCATATAAAAATATTATACTATTATTTGTATCTTATTCCTCATAAATAGTGTTATTGAATATTATCCAGTAAGACTTACTAGTTTTCGGAGGCCCGATATTTTTGGATTCCACAAAGATGAAAATTTCACTGAGTGTAAGATGTTCAATGTTTACTTTTAAAGTCTTTTGCAAACTTTTATCATTTTCAGGGCTTAAAGTTGTGGACTTTTTTCTTTAGAAGCTAGGTAAGAAATTTAATCTGTATTTGATATAGCCTACGTTCCCTACTATATTGTGTACGTCGTTTCTTGTAGATATTTGCCTCCAAATAATTGACGAGTTATATAGGATGTACTTAATACTCTTGTTTCTTGGAACAGCTTCCGAAGAATAAAACTATCACACAGAGCTAGTGTAATTTGAGCTATTCAAAACTGATCTGAAATAATAAATGTTACTGCATAAGGTAAAAAAAGTGTTCTATAAGAATATATACGACTACACATACATTCACACACACACAGACAACATATAGACACACACACATACATATATTGGTGTGTGTGTGTCTGTTTGTGTATCTGAATAAATAACTTCACTTCTAAAATCCAGTATGCTTTCATCATAATAGGCCTACATAAGTAAATTGAATAAAGTTCGTTATTCGTAGGATAATTCCAGTTAAGGTTGAGTTAAAAGTCATATTTGAAGTTGAATATACAATAAACACCAAATAATATATAAAATAATATTCTAAGTTTCAAATCTCAAAATTCTTAGATCAGAATAAAAAACTTGTTACCTTTTAGAAATTGATTGTGTTTTAAAATTTTTCGTTTATGTAATACAACGAAATACATTAATGTTTATCATTATTTAAGGCGCCACTTTAAATGAAAATTGACTGCTTATAAAGCATAACATACCAAGGTATGCTCATAAGTGTAGGATTTAACATTTCCCAGAGAAATTATTCTGAAAAATTATCTGTTTCTTAGAGCTTGCAGATTTATGCATTAAAATGTTGAGTAACGAATGTCAAAGCATAATAAAGTATTTATAATTATTGTCAGCGAGCAGGACTGTACCTAAGCTAAGTCCGGCCTAAAACCAAACTGACCGTTGTATTTGACGACCTGTGAAAGCAGGGTTCACCCTGCCAAAGCTTTGCACACACAGAATATAAGATATGCTTGTTTGACCACTCTTCAAACAGCAGCGTGAAATGGTGTTTCCGTGTGTGTTTTACGGCGGGGCATTACCGAACACGTGTTTGCACAGAGCATGTTTCAATCACGTGATGACAAACACCGTTAGCGGTGACGGGTTGCGGCAAAAGCCATTCGCGTGCGTCAACATTTCTTAACGGTCACGATGTAGGATAGGATTGATAAATCATACACTCCTGGTTCACTTGACATTGATCAAACTAGTCGTGTATTTATCTCGTGGATTTTCACTGCATAGGAATTTGCAGGGAGTTGCATAAAGTGAAAATGTACATAAGTGGTGACGATTTGCATTTGTTTACACTGCAGATGTTACGCTGTTTATAGACAAAGAAAAACTGGTAGAAATCAAACTGAAAAACTTGTATTAATACTATTCAGAACTTTCTGTGCACATAGTCACAGCAGTTTAAAGGAAATAATTAAATATTTGAAGTTATTTATTTAAATAATGTTAAAATTTAAGAATAAATGATTCGTGTTATAAACAAACTATTATTTCGTAGTTTATAAAGTAATAATATTTATTGTCTTAAGATGATTAATATTCAATTACTCTTTCAAAAGCATGTAATTAAATTTGCTTTACATGCTTTGGCCACTTTAGGTGCAGAGTAATCTACTGCGAAGAAGAAGCTTATTAAATCAACTTGGGCGTTTTTGATAATTACAGCGAAAATTTATTACAACTAACATCACTGACAGTTTCACGTACTCTAAATAAGACAATTTCATCCTTCGTCTAATTCGAAAACTCTAGCACAATGCACAGGCTGGAAATTATATAATTTGAGTATTTCAATGGCATTAACTCGAACAAAATTATATATTGTAAGAATACCCTAGTGCAAGACTCTCAGTGAGTACTGCAAGAAATACTAATAAATGCTTGGACCAATAAATCTATGTTTAATTCAGATAAGACAGGCCATTCGAAACCCTCATGCAAAAACATATTGAGGGTAACGTCAGATTTTATTATGATCGGCCACGTGTTAGTAGACCAAAAAAACTGGCATATGTCGAACTGTACGACAGCTATTACAGTGGCCTGCGGTGCACAAATATACATATATGTCCTTCATGGTGTCAAAGGGCAAGTTCAAAATGTTTTACACTGTGCACTGTAAATATGTACAAGAAGAAGCTTTTGAATCAAATGCTAAGCATTGAACATGACCCAGATAACAACGTAGTCCGATTAAACGCTGCACTCGCAAAGCAGTAATGCCAAAATTATGTATCCCTTACTCTATACCAAACTGTATTTTGGTACATTGCTAACATAGTATAGATTCCAAACAAGGTGGTCCTGTGGCAACAAACACACTGGGAGTATCCGTGTTTGATTCCGGCTCCTCGCATCTTTACTTCGGTTTCCCACCGACTTCCAAATGCATTCCTTGCTTGTACCCAGATGTCTCCTAACTAAATGATAATTCTCGAGAAGTTCCCGTCCCACAAAGATTTTATTCCTTACATAATTTGGAGCAGAAAATATGTACATCTGAGTCCCAGGTTAAACGAAAATCGGCAGTCGCACTGCTATGTCAAATTCACGGACAGGACACATTTCACACTGGGCGACATAAACCATCTGCACAATTCCTGTGATGTTTGAATGGCATGGTTTATCTGAAACTGTTGAGGTTCGAATGTAAACAAAACTGGATGAAAAAAAACGCATTTATTTTTCAATTTGTTTTATTCGTCATGTTTCAATATTTTGAATCACTATGAAAATACTGCTGATCGGCCCACATGCCTATCATTATTTTTGTCACCAAATGATTTAAGAATTCATTCCTGTGTGTGACAGTAACTGTGTAGTCTTTAAAAACCCTCTACAGGCGGGGGCCGATTCCTGCTCCACTCCAAGGTTGCCCGAGATTATGGTTCGCAGTCGACGAGATATTAAGCCTCACCAGCCCATACCTACCCGTCTTAGTAAAACAGACACGCCACACAATTGCCGATTAGCTTGCCATGGCTCTGGTGAGGAAGATTTATCGTGATTGGCTGTGCGAACGTGACGTAGTGGCACTTTATCCACGGTGCCAATTTCACGGATCTCGGGCAGCTGTAGCGGTAAAACGTCGAGTCTCAAACTACACAGTGAAAAAGGCTACGTGACGACTTTTCTGCTAACTTATTGCGAACTTTTGACTGAACAAAACAAATACTTTTACACGACGACAGCTTGTTTGCCATATTTCCCAGTAACAATACAAAGATTTTTAGAAAAATCATGATGACTGATGGGCGAACAAAGTTTAATTGAAGACAGAGAATAAAACTCAACTTGTTAGTTACAATGGATAATTTTCATAAGAAGTTGTGGAACATAACGTGCTGTTGAAAATTTCCAGAATTTTTAAATAATATCATAAAATTATAAACTTTTAAAATAAATAATAATAATATACCACGTTATTAAAAGTGACCAAACAGTTAAAAGTAATTTCTCCTAAGAAAATAATTGTAAAAGTTACAATGAAAAACATGGAACGCATGCAATAGATAGTTAATTCATTAAAAGTTCACTTACTGCATTAACAATTTTATTTCACTACAAATGACGTGAATACTCAGGCAACTTTTTGGCATACTGTAAAATGGGAATATTTTTGCACCAAAACACTAAAAGTAAAGAATTGTGGTCACCGCATTTCTGTTAAAACTTGTACAACACTTCAGAGTGGTCGTCGGTACCGGTACTATATTAATTGCTCCTACAACAATTTATTATGTAGAAGGAGAAAAGAGCATCTTTCTTTTACATAACATATTGCTACTTCTTCAGAATGCAGAACAGATGCTTGGAGGAACAACGCAGACAGTACCGATAATCAAACCGGACTGTTGTCCCAATTTTATTGGAATTGTGGTAACTACAATAGTACGTTTCTATCTGTACATGGGTAAATTTGCGGCACCATAAATAAAGGTTTATATAACATTTACATAATATAAACAGCATCTCAGCGGTTCTCTTAAAATAATTAATTTGATATGCTCATGTAATAATTATTACTCTTTAATGAGTCACCTTAGAAAGTATTTTGTGTGCCGCAAAATAACTTGTGCTAGTACAAAGTACACCTAGTTTACGGTACGATTTTCTTTTTGTCTAGTGAATGTTTAATAAAAATAAAAATGACACGCCAGTGACAACCAGAATATAAAACTGTTTTTCAAATTTAATCATGTGTGCTAAACGTTGCTAGTTACGGGCGTAAAATGAAGCTTCCGTGACTGAATTTGCCCGAAATATACCACAAAATTAATTTTGTTCACCTTCGTCTCGACAATTTCACGTTTTTAATGTTTCAGATGCAAGGAATTAATACCAGGATACTGAAGTCGCTTATTTACTCTACTCAGAAGCGCCGTTAATTTAATAATATTACTGCTATTTGCCTAATATTATGTGACCTGACTTTGAAACGCGGGGATGGTGAAACAGAATTACTTCCACTTTTTTTTTTTGTTACACAGAATTTAGTTAAGTTTTGATAAATTGGCTGATAAAGCTAAAAAGCAACTAAACGAGATTGTTTACAGTTGCATATATTATTCCGAATTAGTAGATGTATAAAACTTAGGGCTTAAGTACTTAAAAAAAAAGAAATTCTAAACAACAGTTGTCAAGTTGATTTTGTAGTTGTTCAAAGTTACCATGTATGGAAAACATAAATGTGATATAATATGAAACTGAGAAATTGAACTATAACTGTGCGCGTTATACTTCTTGAGAGATTGTATTAACACAATAGCGACTTTTTTTTAAATTAATCTTAAATAAAGCGATGATACCTTTTCGCTAATTGGTCTGGCATCCTATAGAAAGTAAAGCACAGAGGCAGTGTTATTTAGTCATGAAGGTAAGTTTCTGTTGTTTGTTTATAGTACCATCGTAGCTCGCATGAGGAAATGCGAATTAATTAGAGAGGCATGTAGTCTAAGCCGTGTCCTCATTAGGAATGGAATATAAACAGTGCTCAAGGGAATAAAAACTTGCACCGGCTGCTAGAAGATTAAGTTCTTGGAAATGCCGTGCACTCACGGGTAAGGGGAGAGGAAATACTAGGAACATTAAAAAACTGAAGTTCAAAATATCTGTAATAATAAGTCTCTAGTCAAATACGTTCTATATTATAGATGCAACAATTAGACAAATATTAAATATTTGAGCAGTATAATTCCATTGAAACGCCCAAAAAATTACAAGAATTAAAAAGGGGAAAGGCTGAAAAGACTCATATTCTACAATAAGAAGTTACTGGTAATATTTTAAGACTGTGCAAGGTACACATTTCTAATACTTTTTACTGTTTACATTATATAAAACATCCCAACTACGTTAAAAGAAATCCTGTTGTTCCCGAAAAAGAATAAATACCTGGTGGTAACAGGTATTTCTGAGATTATTCCGTTCCCCGCGAGTCGCACATATTAATTACTTTGTCGTATATGAAAGATAGACACAGCATTAAGTCACTCAGATTTAGCCGCTTTGCTATAGTGGAAAACCCGCTAGCCAGGTATTTTACTATTATCACAGCAAAAGTTATGCAGTATTATTTTGTAAATGTTGCATAGTAGGCGCTTGCATAAAGGAAAATTTTTGTTTATTGCTAGGTATTTCTCACTACCGGAAATGTTCACAAACATGGCGGAAAAGTAACTTTATGCAATAAGAGGGTACCTGTGACTTATTTCCATGAACGAGAAAGGTCCGAAAGAACTGTTATTTACTAGTTACAGATCTCAATAACATTTAATTTAGTCCATAGGATCGTAATTTTAGGTTTTTGTGGTATTTTGCAGAAATGAAATTATAACTCTATTTTCAAGTTCTCATACTTCCCTTCAAACTAATTTTTGATTTAAAATAGGAAGTGACCTATAAAGTGTAATTACCTTCTCATGAAAAATAATTTCTCTAAATTTTAACGTTATTTTTTTCTTTCTTAAAATTTTCATCACTTTGTTCAATTCCTTATCCAGGCCACAATCGCTACAGAAGGAAAAATAAATTACATCTCGTACTATGCAGGTATCCATTAACACAATCAAGTAAACGTATTGGTCGCAATTATTTATGTTTGCCTAGCTGCAGAGTTAAAAAAAAAAAAAAAAAAAAAAACCGACCCGGATTTTAACATGTGGGAATCGTGTCGTACGATGCCGTCGATGATTCATCCTTTTCTCACGTCATCCCTAATCAGCACTGAAATCGTCACGGTTAAATTGTTTCGAAAATAGTGGTAAAAAAAGGTGATATGTCGCATTGATAAACTTCTAAGAAACAACGAATAAAAAGTAATTTATGCAGGAAAAATACCAAGGTTTGTTTACACTTCCCAATGCTTAGAATGTGTTCTCAACTTACGCATACCAATCATCAATAATAACTTAAATATACATATTTTATAAATTTTTTTAACGGAAGCATACAAATGAGACATACCCCATTTAACCATCAAGATCTAATTCTTCTCGTAACCCGCTGCCACCGACGTCACTTGGTGCTCCACTTTAAGAATGACGCCCGACGTAACTTGGAACCCACTTAAATTGAGACTCCCAAAAGAATTATGGGCTGGAGGAAAATATTTATTATGCAGACTGTTAATGAAATTTTTCCAAAAATGTTTCGGAAGGTTGAATATTTGTGGACGTAATGCGTTGAAATCTATAGTCTAACTCGACTCGTGTGGGATATATACTATCTTTAAGTTAGAATTATTAATTATGTTATGGCAATTAATTTAAAATTTCGTTGGGTAAGCTACGATATTTTTAACATTATTTATCCCTATAGAAAGATAAACATACTGAAAAAACCGGTGATAAATACGTTTGCCAAAATAGAAAAAAATGCCTGTATATATAAGACTTTTAGCTAACAAGTGATACACTAAAAAAATTGTAAATCTTACAAAAAATGTCTTTGTGCTTTTACAAATCCTTGTAAAAGTACGCAGATATCATTTGTAAAATCATTAGTGTATGAAGTTACAAAGTTCAACTTTGTAATACTACAAAGGAATTCTATGTACTCATATACCGACAGTTCCTGCACTGTAATTTTTTTTGTAAAGTATGACAAGGTACTTCTTTGTAATTCTACAAATTTTTGTAAATCTTGAAACATTTTCATTGTAAAATTATTAGTTTATAATGTTAAAAGGATTTTCTTTTCAGAAAAAACTTAGAAAAAATGTGTAGTCTACCAAAATCATAGGTACGCAAGAAATTACTTATTCAAAGATCACAACCTCTGGAAAGCATTTTTCTGGAATAAGGTGAATGTTTGTATTAATTGCGTGCTTTTAAAAAATAATTATTACTGATCAGTACATTGAATGTATACAAAGAAAGAGCAATCCGAACTGAAGTCACAAAGGTCTAATGGTAAATTGCGTGGTAACTAAGTGCGGGGAGAGTGGTTCAAAACTTAGCACCTCCAAATATGTTTTGTTTTAAAAATGATTTCATGTAAAGATCCTATATTCAAAAGTTATTTGTTAAATGAGTTCAGTATTACTTATAAAATACAATGAGCATGTAATTTATTTTTCCTTATTGAAAGTACAACTACAATGCTATTCCTTGTAATTATAGAAACATATTTTTTGTATTTTATTGCAAGGACAACCATTGTAGTTTTACAAGGGATTTTTTTGGCAACTGGGTTTCCAAAGATTTTCATTGTAAAAGTACAATATTTTACACTGTAGGGCAGTTTTAAATGATCGTCGTACTCAGTACATCGTACCTAGCAAAGAAAGTGTTCTACCTACAAGTGACCAGCACCCACTGGATTCATTCAATACGTACACAAATACGTCAGCGGCAACGTGAGAGTTCCTGGCATGAAGAAATTCCAGTTATAGACAGTATTTTTGCACTTATGTGTTACTCGATGCATGCATAAAGTATTGCCTAGTGCCAGATATTGTCATGTCGTCGTTGAAATAGTTGCGTGAATTGCTAAAAAAACTGCAGGTATTAAGCATTTGCACCAAGAGCTCATTTTTTGTCCGGTATAGAGTACTGGACACGATGAACACTTCAAATTGTCATATATCAATACGGCAAAAAAAAATGTTTTATAGTAAGTCACCCTCACCCTAAACAATGTTTAGAACATTATGACGTTACACAATGATGTTTGTTATATCTAGCGAAATTATGAAGCTAGCAAGACTACACTTGCAATTCACATTTGTCATCATTTTCAACGAGAACTCATCCTAAAATATTTTGGCTGAGTTTCCGAGCAGCTTGTATATCTCAGAGGAAAATTCTGTGAAGATTCTCCTGCGACCAGGTGAAATGAAAAAGACCTACTTCTAATTTCCTGAAATTAAACCACACATCTACATTGGCGGTTGTATCTCATCTTTTGTGAGCCTACTTCACAGCGCCTGCACACACAGAGCACCCTACTCACCTATTATCAGAAGGTGACGCAGCGCCGCAAAAGAGCAGTTAATATTAAGAAGGCTTGTCGCTAGTAGTATCGCTTACGAGGCTGACCCATGAGAACATAAACTCCATGTCACTCTCTTGAAGCAAAATATACAGCATCAGCAGTTACAATTAAAGTTTCCAAAGCTTTCTAAGCGTTGATGTCCCGAATCGCAACATTATACGGCCTACAACGAGGAATGTCTTTATTTTACTAAATGCTCACATTTGCCCGATATATATTTTTGGTCTGTGACAATGTTAACAATGTTAAGAATGTGTATGAACATCTATGTTAACTTAACCAGGTTATCTTACACCGGAACACAAACAAGCAGAAAATGTAATCGTTAACAGACCTACCCTTTCTAACTCTCTATACTCACAAAAAAATTGACGATAAACTTAATATAAAATAGTTTTCTATTACTAAATTAAGAAACAAAGACGAAACATTTCCCTGATTTAAGTCGACCTTCGCTTAAGAATGAACTTACGGGAAAGTTATTTATTACAGGAGTGCATAACATAAGAAAACGCTTTTTGGGGTAAGCCAAATTTCTGGACATTTTATCGAAAATTTAAACCCCGTCGATATCGCTATTCCCTGAAAACAACGCTCGTCGTATTTTTCGGGTAGAAATATATTTTAAAAAATTATTATGTCGTGAAACTGTAAAGTACCACGGAGACAAAAGCACATAAATAGTAACAATCTATGTTTTCAGGGTTTGAGGAAGTAAAATCCGTACTGACCAAAACTTAATAAATAACATCAATAATAATCCAAAATGTTAAATATCGGCAGTAGAAGATAAATATTACACTGTTTATACTTTTTTTTCGGGGAAACATTAAAGAAACAATTAAAAATGAACTAAATAATATACGGCCAGATAGTGTCCTAAAATATAGAGAAAAGAGAGACTTTACTTTTTTTCCAACAGATCACTTCAAATTTTTTTTTTACAGAAATAATTGCCTTCTATCAAAATTATCGAAATATACATTATGTAAAACTATTACAAAACCTGCAAAAATTTTTGTGTAATTTCACAGATGATTTAAGGAAATTCGCAATGTTTTTTTTTTTTTTTTAATAAACTATATTTAAAATTTCGATATCCAAACTTTGACAGGTAAGGTGGAACAGGATGAATTGTCCATCCCTATAAATTAAAAAATTTCTAAATACTAAAAAATATAAAATAGATGATACTAAAAACCTTTAAAGCACTATTTTTATTTGAGTATTCATATGACATTAAAAACCTTTAAAGTACTATTTTTATTTGAGTATTCATATGACATTAAAAACCTTTAAAGCACTATTTTTATTTGAGTATTCATATGACATTAATAACCTTTAAAGCACTATTTTTATTTGAGTATTCATATGACATTAAAAACCTTTAAAGCACTATTTTTATTTGAGTATTCATATGACAT
>PNEQ01053546.1:76599-86926 GCA_003012365.1 Medauroidea extradentata
ACTATTTTTATTTGAGTATTCATATGACATTAAAAACCTTTAAAGCACTATTTTTATTTGAGTATTCATATGACATTAAAAACCTTTAAAGCACTATTTTTATTTGAGTATTCATATAACATTAAAAACCTTTAAAGCACTATTTTTATTTGAGTATTCATATGACATTAAAAACCTTTAAAGCACTATTTTTATTTGAGTATTCATATGACATTAAAAACCTTTAAAGTACTATTCTTATTTCAGTATTCATCCTAACATCAGTGCAATAAGACAGCGCAAAACATCGATACAAAGAACTTCAAATTCATACCTGCACCATTATGATACCACCATCACGACTGCTTTCCCCTTCCCTTTATAAATATTTTCAAATCTCACTCACCAAACTGAAAAGCTGGTTCCATTGCTGGTTGTCGTAGTGTCTCACTACTCATGTTCGTTAAACTATGTTAATTAAATGTTGTGTTAGCTGGGTGTACATCTTAAACACTTTGCCTTAACGATGTACCTTACACGTTTCCTCTAACCAGCACACGTATTTTCCACTACGCCTTGCAGTTTCCACCTCATCTAGCCGCCACCCCATTTTCCTTTGGCGCGGTACGACATCCTCGACAGCCAGCTGAAATACTGGCGCCGGTAATTAATAGGCTCCGCAGTCATTACAACCTTAATTAACTTGATTGTTCCAGGCATCGCTCGGTCGCGTCCATATTACCGCCGCTTCAGTTTTATTATTTTCGTGGCTCGGTCTCCTCCCTTAAAGTCAAAACTCTCCCACCCCAACAGTCCTCTTGACACGGCACAACCTCTTCTTCCTTGCCTAGAGAAGAGGGGTTGTTTTGCCTGACGGCAGAGCTGGAGTGGTGGAGGGCACAGGGGTGATTTATTAATGAAGTCTCTGGTCGTCTGAAATACTGCGTGGGCGTACAGGAGAAGGCCGTAATGAAATATTAAAGCGGAAATTTTCACACCGGTCCGTGTGTACCAGCAACAGAACTTGAATACCGCTCAAGTGATTTACTTACGACGTCACAGCATTAACGCGTCGTGAATGTCTACTGCGCCATTGAATACTCGGGGCGTCAGATATAAGATAGGCCTAAATTTGCTAGATCTGTTCTTGACGACCTTCTGTATGGCGAAAATGTATCAAGAACTAAAACCCGATCAAAACGTTCAGACAAAATGAACAGCGCTTGTATGTATGTTGAAAAGGTTTAGTAAGAGATGCGCACTTAAAACGAGAACTTTTTCAAATAACACAAACACTAAACTTTTGAAAGTGAATTGCTAAGGCTCAAAAAACTATTAAATCGAAGCTATTGTAAAAGAAACAATTAGCTAATGAATCAGTAATTCTCTCCGTTCTGTTGTAAGGGTTCATAGTAGTTCCTATTAGCTTATAAAACGTTTTGTGTACTTATTTACTCGGGAAATACATTTCTTAAGTTTTTTACCAGTCGCCTTAAGTCATTTTATGTTTATCAGCCGTTTGGCTGTTCCATGGTGGGCAGAACTAATCATAACAAGTTTAATTTTAATAAATAAATTCGACTTCCAGGAAAAAAAAACATTTAACTTCAAATGTTAACACAGGCATGTGTTTAAAACTCTGTAACATTACTTGCCTGCCATATGAACCACATGTTTGTGTAGGCAAATAACTTTATATACAAAATATGTTATAAATACATATATACACTAATATGAAAGTAAATATTCTAAAAGTATCATGCCAATTTTGTCATGTTCTACGTAGCCCAATAATATTCTAAGTTATTTGTGCGTGTGTGTGTGTGTCTTATATATATATATATATATATATATATATATATATATATATATATATATATATATATATAAACATATTTCCTCTGCTGTAGCTACTTAAACGAAACCTTAATACAGTACGTTTATGAATTGAAGGAAACACATACTAAATGCTTCAATATAAACGCTGGCGATTTCGCCATATTTATTGTAGTGAAAGTTCTGATCAAATTTTTAATTTCACACTTTTCACAACCTTGTCTTCTTCGATGATACCCATTTTCGAAATTACTATTTACATTCAGGCAATATCGACCACATTAAATTTAGAGACTTTTACAGTTTTAACCATCTCATTGAAAGTTAGGTATTTCCTTGGACTTAATCTGTAAAGTTTTTGCCGACACTATTAACCTCGATAATGTTTGTCAAAATTCTGAAATAAATACAGGAAAAAATATGTGTAAAGAGGGAAGAAAATATGGGAGTTTTGTAAAGTCAATTCTCGGGATAGTAGACAAAATAAAAAACAGCACCTACCACTAAGCGGACCATTAAAATAATATAAGACTAGACAGTATAAGTACCTTTTAAGTAACCAACCACGTTAAGGCCTCACTCTTTAGTTTTGCAGTGGTTTTGAAAAGAAATTTAACGCAAATTAATATATATTTCAAAAATTCATTCTGATAGTTTTAACACTTATCGTTTGTACATTAATTTTCTGTTGCAGTACACCAAGCGGATTTTTAGATTTTTGCCCCTAAAATATCACGTATTTGTTGTCAAAATAAGCCAAAATGAAGCAAAACAATTTTTGCTAGCAAACGGTACATTATTTTAAAAAAATGTTCTGGCAAAACTGTGTATCGTATGACTGTACAGTGTCTCAAATTTTTTCAAAGCATTTGGTTAAAAAACATTTGAGTTATTGGCAATTGTTTGAAATAAATGAAATATCACGGCCTTAATTACATATAGAAGTAGGTGGTAATGTTAAATTCAGCTAAACTAGAAATTGTTGGAAAAAGTATAGCTGCTCTAAGTTCTAAAAGAGTCAAATTAAAATGGATTCTAACGCACGTGTAGTAATACCTGTTGCAAAATGACTCAAACGTAGACATTGCAGACGAATAGGAATCTCGCAAGACCGATGGTCGTATTAGGACCGGTTATATTTATAAGTAAAAGCGTAGGATACTTTACTCTTTCAGTTGCTTATGTTCTGCTACAGTAATTTCTGATAAAGGACATAGTTTTTATTGAGAATTCATTTAAAGCATGCAAACTGAAGCTACTAAAAGGATTGCATGAGCTGTCATAATACAGAGCTAGAATAGGAAGAAAGAAGAGAATGAAAAGTCATATAACTTGAGCAGGTGCAGGAGTGCGAGGGGATGAAGAGTGCAACCAAGCTTCGACCAGTAAAGTGTGTAGTTTAGCGACAACACAGTTCCAGCTCTGACCAGGAGAGACGGTAAGATGGGAATGGACTCGTGACTAGACGATGGTTACTCTCAGTGAACGAGGGTCTCAAGGTGAAATGGAAAGTTCACCAAAAGCCACAGAGAGTTACAATGTACGGCTCCTACGACTGTCGAGTTTTAGGACCAGCTGAAAGACAGTGTGTTTATCGAGTGTATTTAATTTATCTTATTTCCTCTCCAGTGCTGCCAAACTTAAACATTATACTTCAAGGATTTCGGGTATGTGTCGCGTCAAAACAACGAGAATCCAGAATATGAAAGAACCTACCACTGTAAAAGTGTTTTTAGAAACCGACCAACTATTTTTGAGATACCAGGAACTAATGTTAAGCAATAATATTGCGTTTAACGCAAAAAAATTTTTGTTCATCAAAATACCACTTTCTGCTTGTAGTAGAACTTAACACTACACTAATAAAATATATCAAACATTTCAAATCCTTTTATGAAAAAGATATTTTCTACAAAAAAATTATAATTATTATCTTGAACTGTCATAAATTTTGCCAAAATGACACTGCCTTAATGTTTTATAAGTATGCCGGAATCGTAAATTGTAACATTAGGTTAATTTATTACAATTAGTTTTTATATTACTAAGAAATGTTATTTTCGATAAAAATAAGAGTGTAGAACTTAGTAACATCTTAAGTAATTCTTTCGTTAACAGCTATTTCCAGTATGATGTAGATAGTTTGTTGCAAATGGACTCGGTAAATATAATGTATGGATTTGTGAACATACACCGTTGCTTATGATTTGTTGATATCACCTGTAAAACATTAAACCCACAAACTATAAAGACAACAAGACAGTTTATCGTAAAAAACATAAATGTACTTGATAAAAAAATTTTATTTGTTTGTTTTCTTTTTATCAAAAATCTCCGAATTGGAAGTTCAGTCAAACTACAACAGAACAACAAACAAAAATAAGTAAATTACTTAATGTAAAATTATAATGAGATTCGACATTAAGTATTCTTTCTTGTTTGTTTTTTGTTTACGTCTGTCTGTTCCGTTGTCGTTTGACTGGACTGCGCATTCTCGGTGTTTTGATAGAAAAGAAAAGAATAGCACAAAAAACTGTTTCTATTACATCAAGAACATCAGTTGTTTCTTTACGATCGACTGCTTTGTTGTCTTCGTGGGTTGCATGTTTAATGTTTTCCAGGTTTTATAAGCAAATCATAAACAATGAATAGTGTTCATAATAAACCCGTACATTCTCAAATCAAGTATGTCGAAAAACTATGCCTTTATCAATCTCACAAGACAAGAAAAAGAAGAAGCTATGTTATATGTTACACCTTAGCATACCCATTTGTATGAAAATAAAATTTTAAAAATAGTTGTTCCCAAAATTATGTTAATATTAACTACTAATGGATATTTTCCCTTAAGATTAGCATGTTTCGCAGTGGAGAACTGGCTGGTCTAGTTTATATTTTTCAGCAATAGAGAACTGATACATAATTGGTTTTTAAAAGCATCCTTCTCTTAATGCAGGGACGTATACCTGCGTTATCTAGTTGCGGGGCTATTCATGGCGACCTCGCATGTTCCGACTTGCTCATTGTTCAGTAAGCCTTCCTTCGTGTGAGTTTCACACGGGTACCCTTCTTCATATACCTGGTTCACTGTGAACTGAGTAAGTACTATTTCAAGACCAGCTTATCATGTATCAGTTAAACTTTCTCGCATCTTAATATACATCTTGTTTTTATAAAGACGATAGTATTTAATACAGTATATAGAGGATGTAATAACTATTTGTTATGAGGCTCATTGGTATGTACAGGGGACTGTGAAAGCGTATCCTGTACACAAACCCATGCCAGTGAGCAATGTGGCTTAGGACCCCAGAAAGAAAGGGGCATAGACAAAGTAGGTGTTATGGAAAGGGGTTATGTCTGTTGGTGACAAAAAAGAAACCCTTCAGCCTGCGCGACAAAACATAACATTTTTTAACGCAATTATTAGATTGTTTATTTATTTCCATACTCTTTGTAACGTATTTCCTCTCTGTTACGAGGTGAACGTAATTCCTTCTTAATATTTCAGGAGCAAACAAAGCTGTTGTGTGCTCATGGATTCATGATCGTATAGAAGGCCATGTTACCCGGTGTTTATCACACATTTGACGTGATACAATTTGTAAACAACTGCAAATTACTGAATACAATGTCTGCGATTTGCGGTCGTGCAGACAATATAACGTTTGTCAGCTGCCCTTCAGTGGGCCTTAGCATGAAATGTTTTTCTCCCAGACACAGGTTTACGAACAAAATATGTTCATGTGGTACACTCTAAAAAATAGTTTGTAAATTTACCAGACGTGCGTATAGGAGCGCTAAGAAAGTAAGTATGGTAGAATTGTTTCCCAGACATCCATGGTAGCATTCCTAAACCTTTTTATAAAACAGTCAAATGTATACTGAAGTTACCAGACCTGTATTGTAACAAGTGTAACAGTTTGCATATTTACAAGACGAAGTATGGTAACTGTCCCATACTGCGTCTGGGATAATAACTTCCTAATCATTCAAGGAAGTTTTTTTTTACAGTGTATCTACCACAGAGACGTGTCATACGTTTGAAACTTTTGCATTCCACCGGACTCGCGAATTTGACACCTGAGACCACAGCAACATATATTGTGACCAGACGGTCTTCTAAAAGGTTCAAGATATAATGAACGGCCTATACCTGACGTGACCAGCGCGCGGGCAGAAAGAGGAGCTTGTTTCGTGCACGCTCCCGACTCGCGTATTTTCCCCCGCGGTAGTGTTTTACCCTGGTTTCGTCGCTGATTGTGATGCTTCATGGTAACCCAGGGCTACAATTTGTGTCTTGTCGTGAGCGGATGTTCTTCACGAACCTAAGTAGGTGTGTTCAAGTTGTAAATGATACGGTGTTTTCTGTTCGCTCGTATGATCTTCACAGATGGAGTCACTGGTAGAATGCAGCCTGGAAATGAGAACAGAAGAACAGTACATGTACAGGCTCATTTTCATTTAATAATAATTACTGACCTTTGTATTAATTCCTTACTGCTTGTGACAAACAAAGGTTGTATTTTAATTTAATGTTATGAACTTTTAATTTAATAATTTAACGCTGAAAGAAATTTATTTTACGCAATTACTGTCACCAGTTATATAATAATAACAGTTAAAATAAAAATTTAAATCCTACAGATAACAGTACTCCACAGAAAATAGAAGCTAATAATTACAAATTATTATTTACCCTTAAATTCTTCAGGGGGGCGCTAATTAAACCAGATATTATTAACAGTTGATACAGAATAATAGAAAGAAACAAGAATCAATCCAAAAACTCAAATTAAATCTGACCTAATTTAATGTTTGGACTTATCTTCTGAAATTGCCACGTGTGTTGAGACAACATAGTTGGTTTTGTTGCAGTTATTCTTCTTTTGTTTCAAGTATCCTAATTTTAAGTATGTGATTTGTATGCTTAGTGGTCTCCGATGCTAAGGATCAATATAAATTTTTAATTTGTTTAATTATTTTTTTCTATTTACGGGATTGTTTATACGTTAGTTTTAATTTTAATTTAAGTGTTATTTGTGGCATTTAAACTTGAATACTTCTACAATTATTTTAAAAATTAAATTGTATATTTATTTTACACAGTTATAAAGGAACTGAAGTATTTACTGCCATATAAAACGTAGTAATATTTAAACACACATTAATCGATACAAATAAACATAACAATATTTTTCATAAAACGGTTTCATGATTTAAAAATTAATAGGTAACTCAATATTAGATCATGGGTAATGGCCAACAACATGCAAAATATAACATATTAATATTATGAAATTTGTGTATTTGTATATTTGTAAAATAATTTAATATTTGTTATGATTACAACACATGTTAAACACTTGGTTACAAGAAACGAGTATACTAAATTACTAACACTACGTGCATGTGCGCAGCATCAGGTCCAGGTTACTGTACCGTTACAGTACCATCGGATTAACAAACATGTACGAAAATGCAAGTTGACTAAAAGGAAAGAAGTACCGTTGATAGAAGCAATGACGAAGCCAAGGAAATAGCGTTTTATGTTCTGAGCAACTAAGCAGACGTGAGGAAATCAACAATGAACATTCTTCCATGGCACGCATATAAAACTTTCACGCTAATTATGACAAATTGTAACCACCATTAAACAACTGGACATACCGTATGATCATCAAACACAATCAAGAACTATTCCAACTAAACTAGCTCTCAATTTAAAAAGAAGCACTGAAATCGGTTCATCCGTTTGGGAGACACACATTCAGACAGACACAGATAAACTGTTGTATAACACCTCCAATTTTGTCTCGGGGTTAATAAAATAAAAAGTTTGTGTATATTTTATACGTTTTAATATAAAATTGGACTAATTTAAGGACAGTGCAATGTATTAAAGCCGAAGTGATCCTCGGCGTACAATATTAAATTTCAGTTAAAATATGGGAAACATTAAACGGAAAGAACGGTAACATCTACTCATTTAATTCATACTGCGTTGCTATATACGAACAGGAATTAAAATGACAATTTCCTCGTTTTTCGAACTGTGAGACACGGGGTCAGCATGTATGACATGACACTTGCGTCAACTAGAACCGTCAGACTTACCACACGTTATTAAACTTGTCTTCCTCGACGGTCATATAATAACTGTTGAGGTGGGTTGAATGTACTGGTGAATCAGCGGTTAAATGAATACAAGCTATGAAACGTAACTGCCTTTTCACAGCAATGACGTACACTCCTTCCAAATGAAAATTTCATATTTAAATTAGTAGTATCACAAAAAATTTAAAACTTTATATGAGGAGGGTATAATCCAAGCCAGATACAGAATTACAATAGGGCGTCTGTTAGCATACACTTTTACCCCGGAGAATTACTTTAAGTATGGCCCTACAATGGATAGAATGAGAAAGGTGGCGAAAACAGGAGATCCTTGAGAAAATCCACCAACCTGCAGCATCGTTCGACATGCTAAAATCTGAGAACCTACCCCGCAGAGAATTGAACCCGGATAGACTTCGTGAGAGGCGAGTGCTCTACTATAGTCACTGCGTCAACCGCTGCCCCACGTAATTATTAAATCACACACACACACACACACACACACATATATATATATATATATATATATATGTATATAATATATAGTATGTATATAAAATAAAACCGTGAGGTGTAACATGTAATTCACAATACAGTCAGTGGCTTTATGAGAGTTTACCTGGACTGTCAGTACTGTGTTATAAAAGCCACCAGGAAGATATATGTTCGTTGCACCAGTGAATGAAGCTGTGTGGAGATAGACCCTTGTTCTCAGGCGGCGAAGGAGCTCGGACTGGTAATTACCAGCTGTAAAAGTCATGATCGCGAACTTAGCACTGTAATTGGTTAGTCGTCAGAGGCTCCCTCTGATTCCCGGCGGACAATCCCTGCGCTCACCAGAGCTTGGAAACGGAGGGTCGAGGGTGCGGCCAAGTTGCGAAACTTGCCGGCCGCGGGCCGCACAAGGCGCACCAGATGTCAGGAGGGTTGAACACGGGTTACTGGGGTGTCGAGTTATTACCTCGCAGCATGAGGTTAACTTGTAACCTGCCTAGTTGAACAACCTTCCTCGCGCGATTACACGAGCGAATTGTTCACCAGCTGGCCGATGAAGTGCCTTGTCCAGTCGTGGACGACCCTGTCCGTGAGATACATTGTTTTCTATAGCCACCGTGTGTGTTCCTTTGTCCCGTAATCATTGTGTCTTCTGGTCAAAAGTCTGCGACTTATATTGTGATCTTTGAATGATTCCTTCCATTGGACAATACTATAAACTGAACTTGTTTTGCTGTGTTGCCGAAAACCCCTACAATAAAACAAAAGTTAAATATTAGCTGCTGTAAGAAAACATTACATTCAGACAATTCCGGAAAGGAATGTAATCGTATACCAAAACACGAAACAAAAACAAAAATAAAAACGGAACAAAAATAACAGAAAAATAATTCCGGAACGGAATATGGTCTCTGAATGAATAAGAAAGACGACGCGAAAAAAGAACAATTAAAACAACATGTAAGTGTATGATTTAGAGACATGAACTTTTCGCGAAAAGAATTTTGCCCCACTTTGTTCCAGTGCCTTATGTGCACGTCTGCAGTTCTGCTTCATAGATATTGGCAGCGTGCCTTTGAACTGTGACGTTTCTCATTTGACTGTACCAATCACAATAAGGTTACTGTAACACCACACGTCTGTGATTTGCGTGTAAAACCCCACGACACTCGAATGTCAAAACATCCAATCTCTGACCGTGAAGCAAGTCTGCAGACGTGCACACAAGTCACTGACACAAAGTGAGGCAAATTTCTTTTCGCGAAAAGTTCATGTCTCTATGTATGAATAATGGCGAAAAAATAGAAGAAGGCAACTATGTCGTCACAAATGAATGAGTGAGAAATTTTGGTCAGCATATAACACGTAGATATTTAGCGCTGGTGAGGGGTGACATTAGGTGAGCATGAAGGGCGCCAGAAAAGAAGGGGCGGAGTAAACGGGAGATCATCGAGAAAACTTGCCGACCAACGGCACAGTCAGCACGATTCCCACACGTGAAAATCTAGGTTCTATCCCGCCGGGAATTAAACCCGGATCACCTTGGTAGGAGGCGAATGGTTTGACTATTCAGCAACCGCAGTTCCCACGGCAAAAATTACAATAGACTCGAAAGGATGGCCATAGACGACACAATAAACAATAAAAACATACGAAAAGAAGCAGGCTTCCTTGACTACAGATGCCTGCTACTTCTATTGTTAGAGACATGAACTTTTCGCGAAAAGAAATTTGCCTCACTTTGTGTCAGTGACTTGTGTGCACGTCTGCAGACTTGCTTCACGGTCAGAGATTGGATGTTTTGACATTCGTGTGTCGTGGGGTTTTACATGCAAATCACAGACGTGTGGTGTTACAGTAACCTTATTGTGATTGGTACAGTCAAATGAGAAACGTCACA